>CAIGQW010000298.1:8850177-8872398 GCA_903798125.1 Danio choprae | reverse complement strand
TATATATATATATATATATATATATATATATATATATGTGTGTGTGTGTGTGTGTAAATACAAACATATGTCAAAACAAACTTTTATTTTGGATGCGATTAATTGCAATAAACATTGGCAAGGTATCTATCATTGTCTCATTACATCTTTTATTGTTATTTTAGGAAGGGTTGCCAAAAGGAAGGGTTGCCAAATAATGTGAAATGTTTTTAATGTTCTTACCATGATATTCTGAGTGGTCTTTCTGCGAGTGCTGCTGTCTGGAGGAATAAAGCCTGCTTTGATTGGTCTCTCCAGATTAAGGCCTGCTTTCATTGGCCGTTCGGCGCTGCGTGACTGGATGGACTTGAAGGACATGGAGCTCATAGGGTGACAGGAGGCTGAGCGAGGACAAATGGGGGTCACTGTACCATGGTCAAGTTTAACCAACCAATCAGGGCGTTTTATGAGATAATTCAATTGATTCAGATTGGGCAAGAGTAGATCCGGGAGAGAGAAAGATGCGCAAGAGGAACGGGTTAAAAAGGGTGAATGAGTGATGAGAAAGTGGAAAGAGAAGAAAAATAAACAGTGTATTAGTAACTATAAAAGCTCTACAAATATATAAGGCAACATCAATGTCATTGGAAGGAGGAAAATTCAATTAAAGTTTATTTGTATAGCACTTTTCACAGTAATTATTGTTTTAAAGCAGCTTTACAAAAGGTGCACATTATTACATTACAATCAAAATCAGAAAAGTTAGTAGTTAGCATAACTTTATTAGTTGCTAATTACTTAAGGTAACTAATAGCTTTTAACAATTAAAATTATTTTGTATACAGTGGTTCCTCATTATTCGCGAGAGTTAACACTTATGCTTTTTTGTGCAATGGTTAGCATATTCCTCTGCCTGTTGGGTGCTACCGCAGGTGCCTTTGATGGTGCAGAACGTTTCGTCGACATTGTGGGGTTTGTTTGGGAGAAAACTTGCAAACACACAGTACAGCACTTCAGAGTCACACTGCTAGTGATCAAAGATTCATGTAAATTTGACAAGCTGAACGCATTCTGTACTGTACATGAGACACGACACGGAGGAGATTGATTGACGGTGGTCTACAGCCAATCAGGACGCAGAACACAATGCGCTGTAAAAACAAAAAAAAGCATGTCAAATTGTACTAAAAAAAATCAAATTGCAAAGCCGCGAAAGGTGAATCGTGTTATAGCGCCGGACCACTGTATAAGCAAAGTTATATAGTATATAGGTGATGTCACTGTGTACATGTTCAATGAAGTGTATTATTGTTTATGCCTCATCACTTATGTTGGGGTTTTTTTTTTTATCAAAAAGCTATCCAATTGTGAAAAGGGCAGGTGTAAATGCCCTCTGACATGGATTCAAGACTGATATTAATCAGATCTCTCAAACCACTTCAGGAGGTGGTCTGGGATAGACTAAAGACAAAACTGGACTATGATTGTAGGGGAAAAATAACATTAAAAATGGTGGGCTCTATTTTAACGATCTAGGCGGAAAGTCTAAAGCTCATAGCGCAAAAGCATTAAGGGCATGTCTAAGGGCTATTTTAAGGACAGAAAAACTTTACTTTCATGGAGTAAGGAAATGGTGTTGTACGCACTGCACTGAAGATATCCATTAGCCTACATATTTAATTTTGTTTGTTAAGCGCAAAGATTTGTTTCAAAGCCATTTCTAAATTCAGTTCTTTTTTCCAGCAAACAAATAAATGAACAATAATAACGAAGTGTGGTCCAAAAACTGAGTTATATCTGAGTTACACACGTCCTATTCTTCTGCCCCATATGGTGACGCAGACGTCTCCAAAACTCAGCAGGTGGACAAATCTAAACTCGTTTTTATTAAAACAAATATAAATATGCATATAATAAATAATACTGCTAATAATAACATTATACAAATGCAAATTGTCATAAATAAACTGAAAAAGCCCCCCGAGATAAAGAAGGCATGGAGGCAGTGGTTTTTATATTTATGTAGAAAATAATAATTTTGTAATATTTTAATCTTTTTAATATTTATTATCTTTTTCATATGTAAAGATATTTGTGTATTGCTGTACATCCTGTGTGTATTAAGCAATGTGTAAGCGTTTGGATCCGCTTAGGCGCATAACTAACGCACTCTGCGCTGGACCCTAGAGCAGCTTTTAGATGGTCAAAGGCAGAGTCTATTTCAGTTTTTCAAAATAGAAACGCGCCTTAACACGCCTCTATTTTAGACCAGCATGTCCATAAGTCCACAAAGTGGTGCAAATGGATTTGCTATTTAAACAACGTGGCACAAAACGTAAAAATTAGTGTTGCGCTGATCTGAAAATAGCAACAAATCACGCCAAACACATATTGCGCCTTTTTGCGTCGGGTGTATGATAGGGCCCAGTTTGTTCTTCAGTTTAGAAGGCATCATTTTGGGAGAGTAGATTATACACAAAATAATGTAAACCATTTACAGTTTTGCATCTGTGTGACAAAATTAGATGCATCTATTTAAAAATACTACTAATAATAAATTGTATGCGGAATAAGATGTGTAGCTTACATTTCTTGAAACAATAATAATTAAAAAAATGCAGTGTATCTGATGCTATAGTCAATGTAACCTAGTTAAATCTGCACATAGCATGGCATTTGAAGATTGGATTTACAGTATATCTGTTTAGCAGAGACTTATTTATGTGGACAAATATAAATGGAGCGTTTCTTTCTTTACAGATTATACAGCAATCCGATCAGAGACCAGGTGTAAACAGGCCCTAAGAGCACATTCAGAATGGCCTACTATATTTTAATGTTGTTAATAAAGATGACTGAAATATAGTTTTAAAACGAAATATGATGTTTAATTCAAAGTATTACCTTTTTTTTGTAACCGATTGTGTATTATTATACATCTATTATGTACCATACTATTTTTGCAGTATGCATTTTGATTACTGTGAATATGTGATTTTACTCTAGGCATGGATTTTAGTTCCTCAAGGCAGTGATGATGAAGTTGCCCATGTCAGAATCCTTTAATTTCATTAAAATGCCCAACCGAAAATAAAAACACCAATGATTAGCAAGAAACCAACACACATAAATAACACACAAGCCATTGAGAGATCAGCATCATCTCCATTAGCGCACACACACACACACACACACAAACACACACATCAGACGAAGATGAAGTGGAGAATAACTGCGCAAAGCTAAAGTGTGTGTTCTCTACCTGCTTCTCCAGATAAAGACATGGCGCTGCGACTCCTGGCCAGATAGGAGTGTGTTGGTGTCTGTAATCGACTGATCACTGTGTTCTCCCATGGAGTAAGAGGCATGCGACGCATACCTAGAGGAGCACATTGACACATATTCTCACTTATAGCTGAAGACAACATTATTAGCCCTCCTGTGAAATTGTAATTATTTAAAATTATTTCCCAAATGATGCTTTATGGATATTTTAACACATTTTTCAACATAAAAGTTAATAACTTATTTCTAATAACTATTCTTTTTTTGTATTTGCCATGATGACAGTACATAATATTTTACTAGTTATTGTGCAAGATACTAGTATTCAGCTTAAAGTGGCATTTAAAGGCTTAACTCAGTTATTGATGTTAACTAGGCAAGTTCAGTTAACTAGGCAAGTCATTGAACAACATTGGTCTGTAGCCTTAAGGGGGGCTAAAAATATTTAAATGTTTTTTCCCATATTACTTTCTTGGCAATACTTTACAATAAGGTTGTATTAGTTAAGTATTAGTAAATGCATTTACTAACATGAACGAACAATGAACAATACATTTATTAAAGTATTTGTTCATGTTAGCTATCATTAGTCAATGAAAATACAGCCGCTCATTGTTAGTTCATGTTATTTCACGGTGCATTAACTAATGTTGTTATCAAGCATGAATTTGGCTTTTAATAAGGCATTAGTAAATGTTAAACTATGATTAATAAATGCAATTGTTTATACTTAATGTTAGTAAATACATTAACTAATGAAAACGTATTGTAACATGACCATTTTCTTCGATTTATCCCATAATATTCCTATTATTTTACCGAGATAAAAGAATTAAGGACTTCTCAGAAGACACAAATATTATAGGAAATACTGTGAAAATGTCACTTGGATCACTAAAAGAATTATAATTTACAGGAGCGTTAATAATTTTGTCTTCGACTGTATATACTTTCACTTTTAAAAAGGGGGCAAAGACACTTTTTGTGGCATAACAACATGAACTGGCAACAGTTGAGCATTTGAGTTAAGTAAAGTTAAGTAAAACCAAGCAATCAAAAAAAAAAAAGCAGGGTTAGTTAAATAAGCATAAATAATAATAAGCATAAACTCTAGTGGAAAGACCACATGAAAAAAATAATAAATATATTGCATTGTATTATGACGAGTAATCATTAAATGTGAGCTTATGTAAAATTAAAATCATTTTGGTTACCCCAAGTTACTTCGGTAATAAAATGAAGATGAAAACTCTGAAAATTATTTGTTTCATTATAATAATATGCTCAGAATAATTGTGCACAATAAGATATTGAGTAACAAACTTGATTTTGATTTCATGTTGTCTTAATTAACACTCATCACTGCATCCCTGCAGGTAATAGACAGGAGCACAGAAAAACAAGACAAAAAAAAAAAAAAGGAAAAAGAAAGAAAATCCTGCACGCAATTTTCTTTTGCTTCTTATATTTCATGCTTCGAAAAGAAAAAAAACATGCAAGAAGTAAAGCTGAAAAGGTGCTAACAAGAAACAGTCAAATGACAGTGAACCACCTATATGAAGCATGCAGCATGCACACACAGTACAGTAACTTCCCCACTTACTTTTCACATCAAAATATTACTTGAAACACTTCAAACATGCACAAAGATGACATGCAATATTTGTAGATACTGGAAGAGACTCCATGACGCCAGAGCAGTATGTAGCCAGGGCTCAAGACTAAAATTCCTGATAATATAGTTTGCAAATATTTGAAAAATTGCAGCCAGCTCCTTTGTGTTCCTTCTTCACTTGAATGGTTTACTTGCTACATCACTTCAGTTTTTGTTCTCGTGCTCTGATTTGTTGCTGAATAACCAAGTCTACATGCTGAATTGGGCCAACTCAATCCAACATTAACCTGACGAGAGACGACGTGTGAGAGAGACACGCCAAAATCAACTAGCCTAAATAACATTGATTAAGTAATGAAAACAATGAAGAAAATTAAGAAAATGAACATAAAAATAATAATGTATTTCAACATCTTATCTTATGGCAGAAACTGAATTACGAGAACCATTTGATCTACACACTTGATCTACATCTGTCAGAATCATCAACAGCTTTCACAGCCGTCATAACCCACTCTAAACGTAGATATGCACTCACTGGCCACTTTATTAGGTACACCTTACTAATATCGGGTTGAACCCGCTTTTGCCTTCAGACTTGCTTTAATCCTTCGTGACAGAGATTCAACAAAGTACTGGAAATATTCCAGTACCTGTGGAAGCCATTTGAGTACAGTGAACTCATTGTCAAGTTCAAGAAACCAGTCTGAGATGATTCGTGCTTCATGACATGGCGCGTTATCCTGCTGGAAGTAGCCATCAGAAGATGGCTGTGGTCATAAAGGGATGGACATGGTCAGCAACAATACTCAGGTAGGCTGTGGCGTTGACATGATGCTCAGTTGGTACTAATTGGCCCAAAGTGTGCCAAGAAAATATCCCCCACACCATTACACCACCACACCAGCCTGACCAGTTGATACAAGGCAGGATGGATTATGATGTTGATGCCAAATTCTGACCCTACCATCCGAATGTCGCAGCAGAAATCGAGACTCATCAGACCAGTCAAAGTTTTTACAATCTTCTATTGTCCAATTTTGGTGAGGCTGTACGAATTGTAGCCTCATTTTCCTGTTAGCTGACAGGAGTGGCACCCAGTGCGGTCTTCTGCTGCTGTAGCCCATCCACCTAAAGGTTTGATGTGTTGTGCATTCAGTGATGCTCTTCTGCATACCTCGGTTGTAACGAGTGGTTATTTGAGTTACTGTTGCCATACTCAGACCAGCCCATCTGGCACCAACAACCATGCCACATTGAAAAGTCATTTAAATCTCCTTTCTTCCCCATTCTGATGCCGTCTTGACCATGTCTACATGACTAAATGCATTGAGTTGGTGCCATGTGATTGGCTGATTAGAAATTTGCGTTAACGAGCAGTTAGACAGGTGTACCTAATAAGTGGCCGGTGAGTGTAGGCTTAAGCTAGTTTTGTTGGCAAAAATCAACTAAAAGGTGTTTCAGGACATATGGATTAGATCAAATGAATGCAAAATTTGCTAAATGTATCCCTCCATGCAAAAAAAAGTATATACTGGGAAAAAAAAGTATATACTGAGACATAAAACACTTCATTGAGTGCAATGAGTCTTAGAGAAAAGGCTAACGTGGCTGTTCATAATTTAAACGTAATTTGTGGCTAATGCTACTGTTCATTCATGCTTTTTGATGCTTTCATGATTATTTAATCTGCAGTCTGGAGCCCTGGATAGCACAGCTTTGAACTCAGTAGGAGAGCATCAAGAAAGATTCCCGGATTTCTAAAAAATCCACCTGCTGTTTTGTCCTGAGGGGTCTTCTCTCTGGAGATTTGGGATTTAGATAGTGTTTTTTTAATCAAGGAAGACGACGAGAAAGATGTCTGCTTCCGTAAGGCTTGGACAATACAGCACAATCACACAGCACACAAATACACACACAAAAAACAAAAATCATCAAAAATGGTTATTTGTTTTGTGAATATTCAGAAAATTAACCATTTAAAAACAGACGTACAGTTGAAGGTCATATTATTAGCCCTCCTGGGACATTTTTAGTCTTTTTCAAATATACTTTAATAATGTTTAACAGAGAAAGAGAATTTTCACAGTACTTCCTATAATATTTTTTCTTCTGGAGAAAGTCTTATTTGTTTTATTTTGGCTGGAATAAAAGCAGTTATATATATATTTTGTTTTAAACTATTTTAAAGGTTAATATTATTAGTCCTCTTAAGACATTTCCGATTGTCTACAGAACAAACAGCCTTTAAAACGGCAAGACATTGTCTCAGAAAAATAATTCCATAAATTTTATTTTGCATGATATTGCCTTTAAATTCAAAACATATACTCAGGAGATGTGTGGATTTTGACCTATTACTTTTCTGTATTGCTCCAGGACTAATTTCATATATTTTTTTATGAAATAATAAAATGTTTAGTGCGGTGCAATGTTTGTGTTACTTAGGCATCTATAACTTTTTTGTTTTGAGCATTATAAACCCTAGATGATGGATAGTAATGCCTAAAGTGTCTTCTTTCCAAAGATACATGAACTGTGAATGTAGACCAAACTACAGTAACAACTGTTACTGTTTTAGTTTGGAAAGGTCATTTTTGAGAAAGTTCCTCTGACGTTGAGGGAGAGAAGGACACCAATATAGTCTCAGAAAACTTAACAGAAATCTAATTTCGCATGCTATTTTCATCAAGTTTGAAATATAAACCCATGAGACACTTGGCTTTTGAGGCATATTTTTCTAGGCTATTACATAAATGTTTTCCTGTGTTTGTATATGGAAAAACAAATATTGAACAGTACATTTTTTTTCCCTCATTACTTCATAATGTATAACTTTTCATATTTTTGAGCATGAAACTTCCAGATGGACCACAGTCCAAAGTGTCTTCTTTCCAATGATACCTCATTTTTGTTTGTAGCTCACTGGGGTCAAGAACTGTTACTATTTAAAGTTAGGTAGGTGTAAATCCCCAAAAGTGAATGCTGGCTAACAGGTTAAGTTGAATACTAGTTTCTTGCAAAATAACTAGTAACATATTATATACGGTCATCATGGAAAAGACAAAAAAAAAGAGTTATTAGAAATTATTTTATTAAAACTTGTGTTTAAAAATGATCTACGTTAAACATCAGTTTGGAATTCGTTTAATTTTGTTATTAAATTTCACAAGAGGCTTAATAACACTTCAACTGTATTTAGGAATGTGATTGTGTAAAAGCTTTTACCTCTATCTGGTGAATTCAGCAAGGTGGCTGACGAAGATGACAGGCGTTTGGAAATGACCGGATCTGTGTGTTTGGACAGATTCATAGTGGAGACTGACCTTCTGTCAGCATCTACAAACGCACAGATGCAAAACACAACATCAACATGTGCAATACAGACAAATGCATTGAAGAATGGACTAAAGAAATATAAATAATGGGGAAAAGCACATACAGTGACCTTTCCTACAGTCTATTCACCTGCAGCAGTAAACAAATGCTAATTTTGAAGTACAATCTAAGGAAAAGTGCTTATCTACGAGTACTAAAGCACAACCTAACATGACGGAAGCATTATCAGCTTAATGCTCACAATCTGCCCTCCATCTGTGTGTCTCAGAATGGACAGATACATTAAAAACTGCACAAATTTAAACCCCTTTAAAGAGGACCTATTGTACAAAAATCACTTTTATAAGTAGTTTAAACGCAGTTGTGTGTCAACAGTATGTGAATATAGCCAGCCTCAAATAATAAAAATGTAAAAAAATTTATAATCACGCTTGATAAAAACAGTCTGCAGAAACACTTTGATTGACATTCTCCCTTTGTAAGTGTCATCAGAGGGGGAAAGCCCCACCCATTAGTGAAGTTCTCTTCCTCATTAGCATAGACAGCCCTGAGTGAGCAGTCGTCTGCCATTAGAGTTTTGAATCTGCCACTATGCTGATACATAGGTGTTCACAGCTCCGCCCTCTTTAGAAAAAGAGGCCAATCTTATTCGAATTTAAAGTGACAGTCACCAAAATGGCACAATTTGGATCAATGCCTGAAAGGGGCAGTTTCAAAAGTAGCTTGAGCTGAAACTTCCCATACACACATTAGGGACATCAGAGACTTATTTACATCTTGCAAAAAGGGGCATAATAGGTCCCCTTTAAAGGATCTGACATCACTAATATTAGCATTTTCCGAGCATTACTAATATTAGCATTTTTTAAAGGGGTCATTTAATTATTAATATTGCTAAAAAGAAAAAGAAAAAAAAATCTACTAAATTAGTTTGGAAAAGTATGCAAAAAATCCAACAGTGTTGGTGCATCAAAGGTGGACTATAAGAAAATACATAATAATGATAAAATGATACATGTCCCCTTTAAAATATAAAGTAGACATGTATTACAGTTTTTCTCAGTCGCTTTGGTACATTTCTCAGATTTGCAAAACAGTAAGTGTATGTCTCAAAACAACACGTACAAATAGCAAAACACTATGGATTACCTGTAAAAGCCAGTCTCTTGCTCAAAATCCTTAGTTCATCTCTCAAAACTAAATTTCTGTGTCAATGAATGTGTCAGTGCAGTCAGAATGACAAGTCCCTGTGTCATTGTGTGCGGATAAGACGGTCAAATGACTTAGTCATGCTGTCAATACAACAGTGTACTCCGGAGGGATGTTCTGGTGTAAACCATGGCAAAAATATATATTTTATGCTGTTTGTACTGTAATTTGTTAACTGCTCGTGTCATTGTGATACAGAAAAGAAAAGACAGCACTGCATAGCACAAAGAAAAACAAAACAAAAGTAGAAATGTGAACATTAGACAATTTCCTTTCAGATGCACCTTCGTTAGAAAAAGTCAAGATTGACCTGGTAGAAATTTAACAAATCTAGACAGATTTAGAAAAAAAGTCTAATGAAAATGTATAGAAAAATGCATAATGACAAAATATTATGACAACTTGTTCAGCCATTTTGCATAAAGACTTATGCCACGAACGAAGATTAAATGTTGTGGGAGGTGAGCTTAATCAACAGAGACCAAAATAATACATTTTGACCAACATGACATAAGCAATTGATAATGTAGGAAACAGCACAGAATTACACATTTGCATGAATGTACAAAAGCATTTGCCACTTGTTCAAAGAATGAGAAACTGCTTTTTTGATGTGCACAAGTGGCACAATGATGTGCAGATTGAACAGGTAGTTTTGAGAATTTTGGTACATCGGAGAAATGTACCAAAGCGACTAAGAAAAACTGTAATGTGAGTTTGGTAAGGCAGTTTTTGAAGATTCTGGCTTAATGCTAACAGTTAACAGAAAACCATTTAAAAGACAGCTAGACATTTATAGGTGGTGCTAAGATCTCTAGCTACAGCTGCTAGTCTGCTACTCTACACTGACAGTCATATTCACATTTAGAACGAATCTGCTGCTGGCGGGTTAAGCTGAAAACACCATGATAGTGCTCCAGCCCAGCCAGATCCAAAGGAAAGAGTGCACAATCATCAAAACCTGAGAGAGATGAGAAGAGAGAGAGAAGCAGTGAAAGAAAGAAATATGGGGAAACAAAACCATACACACAGAGAGAGAGAGAGAAAGAGAAAGAGAAAGAGAGAAAGAGAAAGAGAAAGAGAAAGAGAGAGAGAGAGAGAGAGAGATTGGAGCAGAAAATAAAGGAAACAAAAAAAAGAGTGTGCATTGATCTCATGGCTCTGAGTCAGCAAAAGTGAGCAGAGAGTAAAGAAATATACTGTACATAAACAAACCCTATGATTTTATATTTAGACACTCTAAAAAAAAGCAATATTAGGACAATAAATCCCAAACTTCAGGCAAAAGTGAGCTTATATTATGGCTGCACAATTCATTGAAATAAAGCTGAAATGTGCACAAGCAGAAGTGTTTAGTCTCTGCTGCTGGATTCTTAATGTATAATACAGTGTACACCACCTGACAAAAGTCTTGTTGTCGATCCCAGTTGTAAGAGCAACAAATAATAACCTGACTTTTAGTTGATCATTTGGAAAAGTGGCAGAAGGTAGAATTTTCCAATGAATCATCTGTTGAACTGCATCTTAATCATCACAAATACTGCAGAAGACCCGCATGGACCCAACATTCTCATAGAAATCAGTCAAGTTTGGTGAAGGAAAAATCATGGTTTGGTGTTACATGCAGTATGGGGGCATGCGAAAGATCTGCAGAGTAGATGGCAACATCAACAGCCTGAGGTATCAAGACATTTGTGCATTACATTACAAACCACAAGAGAGGGCAAATTCTTCAGCAGGATAGCGCTTCTTCTCATACTTCAGCCTCCATATCAAAGTTCCTGAAAGCAAAGAAGGTCAAGGTGCTCCAGGTTTGGCCAGCCCAGTCACCAGACATGAACATTATTGAGCATGTCTGGTGTAAGATGAAGGAGAAGGCATTGAAGATGAATCCAAAGAATCTTAATGAACTCTGGGAGTCCTGCAAGAACGCTTTCTTTGCCATTCCAGATGACTTTATTAATAAGTTATTTGAGTAATTGCAGAGATGTATGAATGCAGTCGTCCAAGCTCATGGGAGTCTTTATATCCTGTACATTATTTCTGTTAAGTGACAAGAGTTTTGTCTAAGCAAAGTCAGAATTTACTGTGCTAATTCATTAAAAATCAAGGCATGATCATATTTTATTTTGGTAAAATAAATGTAATCTAGAGGCCTTTGCCCTTCATACAAGCCACTTCTTATACCAAATGATCAACTAGAAGTCAAGTTATTATTTGTTGTTGCTAAAACTTGGATAGGCGACAAGACTTTTGCTAGGTAGTGTATTATACATACATTCAAGTCAGATACCAAAACATTCCAAAAAAACAAAACAAAAAAAACTCACTTTCGTGTTAAATGCTAAAAATAATAATAATAATAATAATTATATATGCTGTTCATGACCACATGACCCAAACTATACACATGCATCTCGAATTGTAACAAGAATTAAATGGTAAGTTTTTTTCATGAACGGTCCCATCTCTAATTTGAGGTGTTGTGAGGGTTTTCCAGATTCTCTTTATCCAGGAATATCACATTAAATATACTGTGCTTGTGTGTTTACCGCTGTTGTGTGAGGCGCTAACAGAAAGCGTTCCACCCCAACTCCAGCGATTCGACTTGGGCCTGGCTCTTTGACTCCTCTCCATTGTCCTCCTGATAACGGCCTCATATCGTACCTGAAACACAAAGATATTCCCATTCTAGAATGCATTTTGTTTTTACTTAGTTTAAAGGATTTTTCCTGCAAGTCTGTCCCATAGCATAATGCAAATTCAAATAAACTAAATACAAGATTATTTGTTTAGTGACTTTCACAATTATTGCTCCAAAGCAGCTTTACAAATGGTGCATGTTATTACGTTACATTTAAAATCTGAAAGGTGTGAGTAGGGTGTACAGTGAAGCGCTCAAGCATATACACGGTTAATCTGTAGTACAATATAATGTACTTTTTCAAAAAGAGTGATATCTATTAGGGCTGCATGATACAGGAAAAATTGATATTGCGATATTTAATTTTTCTGCAATAGAAATTGCGATACGAATACAGTTTCACGAGATGGTTTGAATAGCTCAGAGTTTTTTCTGGAGTCTAACAGTATTCAGGTACAGAAATTGAATAATCACAATGCAAAATGTTCTTTGTGTTGTTTCTTTTTTGTATTTTGTTGTACCCAAAACTCTCTTAAACTCTCTTGAAATGCTCAGTCACAGGACTTAAAAACATGCAAATGATAACCTTTCTTTCTATTGTGGTTCAATTTAGCAGTGACTTTAAAAATCACATGTGTTCCCTAGCTCCTGGTCAACAATAATTCAGACTTAACATTGCAGATCTTGCGATGTGACTATTGCAGATGCGCACGTTGCAGTATCGATGCTGAAACAATATATTGCCCTAATATCTATTCCATTTTTTATAGCATGCATATAGACTTGCATTTTGTCGTGTGTTAATGGACAGGCGTGCATTAAAAGTGAGCCAATCAAACAAAAAAATTAAGATTTCTCTTTTTATCCTAAACAGATTTATAGAATGCAATTATGCAAAACATGCTAAATTTGCACAAAGCGTCACGCATTTGTATTGGTGCCAAATGAGAGAGACATGCAAATATTTGTATAGCACATATCCAAAATTCTAATCTGATTTTGCTTTAAATTAATATGTTCAGGTTTGCCATTAATAATAAATGCTCTTTATAGTGAACTATAATTTCTGTTAGTTTGATGCATACATTTCTTTTACATTTGTTGAGTGAAGGAAACATAAATATATGTTTATAATGGCTTTGTTTTGTTTTTTAAGGTTACCAATATCCTAAGTCTATTTTAAATTATTTTTTACATCTATTTTAAAATTACTTTTAAAAACATACCTGTTCAGTTTGGCCTATGAATATTATACTAATAGTTTTGTCGATTGCTTTGTTTCTAAACAAAGAATCTGGCGCGTTTGACTCCATAACACGGTTCATTTGGCATACGCGATTGTAGTGAGAAAGTAATACAATCCAATGAAACGGGCTATATCACAGTCTATTATGGATATGTAATAGGCATGGCTATATGAAGACAGAATGAGGAGTAGGCCGGGATGTCATTCCTATGGGTAAATGTGCGTTTCATGTCGAATACGAAAGTGAAAGCATGCCGAACTATTAACGAGAGCTGTTAATCTGTTAATCTGGTTTTATCTGTTTTTTCTCTCTGTAATGTAAAGCCTATAATCTAAATTCTAGCCAACGGCTATGTATGAGAAACTCTTACCTCTGATTTATATTTGGTGACGATGTCTGTGGGTGTCACCATTCAAAATTAAAGCACAGTTTTTCGCTTATAATGTCTTATTTCTCATCGTCATTAATTAAAATAACGACATATGACAATTGACCTGAACTCTGAAAAATAAACCCTGAAACTCTGACCAATGTGAGAAGTTTACTTGCACGAGACTCGTTTTAGCCATGTTGATCTGTTTAGAAACTTTGCCGTGTGAAAGCGAACCGCACCGAGAACAAAAATAAACATTGTAACTATTGTTTCAGTGTTTCAGAACAAAACAATCGATCTACAGCTGTGAAAACACCCTAATTGTATATCTGTTGTTTCTTCTGGTTATATTTCTGTTTTTATCATTTTACTAAATATTGCTCTGTTTTATGTACAACACTTTGGTCAGGTTTAAATGTGCTTTATAAAGAAATGAACTTGAATTTATTTCAGAATGAAATTATGACTTAATATGCACCAATGCAACTCGTGTGTTTTTTCTTGCTAATGCAGATTTGGCCCGGTGCAACTTATTTTCACGTTCATATTGTCAGTTTATTTAATTTTTATTACAAAAGACATTCCAAAGGGCCAAAGCAACTTAATAATAACCGGTAAACAAACAGGAGGTGTATTAAGCCAGCTATTTTTCAAAAGTATTTTCTGACCTTCTCCTCTTCCAGCTTCTGCCGTCTTTTCTCCTCCACAGCAGCGCGTCTCTTGTCCTCCTTCATCCGCTGCTCCTCCAGCCTTTTCTTGCGCTCCTCCAGCTGTCTCTCATGAAACTGCCGCGCTTTTTCCTCTCTCTCCTGCCACTTTGAGCCCCGTACAGCTACAAAACATTTTTCAATTCATTCAATTTAAATTCAAGTCAAAAATCTACATGATTAGCCCTGCTGTGAATTTTTATTTCTTTATTTTTTTATATTTCTCAAAAGATGTTTAACAGAACAAGGCATTTTTCACAGTATTTCCTATATTAATTCTTAATTGTTTAATTTCGACTACAATTTATTTGATTTTTTTTACATTTTAAGGTCAATATTATTAGCCCTCTTAAGCAATATTTTTTAATTTATTTTTGATATACAATATAATTAAATATTCATAGTAGAAAATATTAGGCTGACAAATTTAGGTGAACAGTAAAAAATGCTGACAAAAAAAAACAGTTAATGTATTCATTCATTCATTCATTCATTCATTTTCCCTTCGGCTTAGTCTCTTATATACCAGGGGTCGCCACAGTGGAATGAACCACCAACTATTCCAGCATATGTTTTACACAGCGGATACCCTTCCAGCTGCACCCCAGTACGTCACCACATTCACTGCCAATCAGGAAGGAAGCCCAAAGTTTAAAGGGATGCGAGCGAGGTATCTGGTTTTCTTGCTTTTGCCTTGCTTGCCTTTCTGCTCTGAAAAAAGATTTTAAAGACCCTCTTAATGAAAACCTAATTTTTTTCCAACTTTAAAACAAAAAAATTATTTTATCTATCTGTCATATGAAGATGGAGATGTTTGTTTCCACTTAAGGAGAATAAGCCTCCTAGCCAATAATGTGGTAAAAACCATAACGTTCTGTGTTGTTGAAGGCAAATTTGGCTCAAAAGGTATTCCGAATAGTGCTGTTAGAGGGTTTGGAGTGGCTGGTGTGTTACATTTTTTTTTCAAATAATTATTTTTTTTTTGAGATACTTTTATTTGTACATGTTATTTTTGCTGTTTGAATTATTTTCACTTTTGTAAATAAATTCACTTATCTTTGTCATATTTGGTTGAACTCTCCTCAAATTGAGTCACATCAAAATGTTACCTCTTTAAAATATATTTTTAATCGGTTAACTGATACCATTAATCGGTTACAAATGCACCCTTTCGGTTACAGTTAATCGGTTATTTTGAGCATCCCTAATCCAAAGACATGAAGAGCTTTCTCTGCATGAAAGAGCGGCAAATGGCAGATTAACCTGTGGCTGAATCGACAGTCAGGTAGGTAATTACATAAGAAAGGAATGTGGATGATGTGTCAAGAGATGATTGACAGGGGATGTAACTAAGCCAAATAACAATGTTTACAAGGAAGTAGTATGTCCCAAAGTTTGCATGCTCTTCTGTTTCACACTCAAAAGTATATACTTTTCCATTCAAAAAAAAAGTACATAATTTTAGGGCGTAGTACAAGTATGTGGATTGGGACACAGCATTGGTCTCTAACCCCTTACATAAAACTGGGTGTCCTGGTAACCACCTTGCCAAGCGTTTACATAACAACTTCACCTCACCACAGCAACCTGCCCCATCACGTTAGTCATGCAGAGGAGAAACAGACAGACAACAAGACAGAGGGGGGAAAAAGACACACAAATGGTGCATGAACTGTAACCTAAATTGACTTATTTGGAAAAAAAATTCAACAGGACTAACAAGAACACCACACAACATCTAACTCTGCTTTAACATTAAACAGATCATCCATTAAGGCACATTAGGATTTAGTCTCTGATCAAAGGTCGGTTCTGTAGTACCCATGTGTGTTTTCACAGTAAATCTTTAGGACTAAGATTTCATGAACATAATATTTGCTTGTGTTCTTAAGTTAACTAGACATATGACAAGAATGTATTGGATTTCAGTCATGCCTGGAGGTGGCAATTAAAGACATACATGAAAGATATGTTATTCAACGAAATTAAAAGTCTAGGTTAATGTTAAGTTGTGATTGTTTATTTTTTAAGATATTGATCTGTTGGTTTTTATATAAAGCATTATTTTATAGTTAAATATTTTATGTATTTTGAAGCTTGTATTTATTATGTATTGATTAATTGTTTTTCCCAGTACTGGGTTGTGGCTGAAAGGGTATCCGCTGTATAAAACATTTGCTGGGATAGTTGGCGGTTCATTCCGCTGGGGTGATTCCTGACTAAGCCGAAGAAAAATGAATGAATGAATGATTGTTTTATACAACCCCAAATCAGAAAAAGTTGGGACAGTGTGAAAAACGCAAATAAAAAAAAAGAAAAGCAGTGATTTCTAAATTTACGTTGACTTGTGTTTCACTGCAGACAATACAACAAACATCATGTAATGTGTTCCTCGTGGTTTTGTTTCCCCAAAATAAACATGTATTCCAATCTTGGTTCTTGCAATAGATTTAAAAAAAATTCAGAGGAGCAGTTTAGGGCTAGTAATCAGGTAAATTGGTTAAATAACGATGATGATTAAACAGCGATTAGAAACAGGTGATTGTAATTATGATTTGGTACAAAAGCAACATTTAAGAAAGGTCTAGTCCTTTAGGAGCAAAGATGGGTCGAGGATGGCCAGTTTGCCAACAAATACATGAGTAAATTATTGCAATGTTTAAAAACAATGTCCCTCATAGATAGATAGGAAGACATTTGGATATTTCACCTTCAACTGTGCATAACAACTAAAAGATTCAAGCAATCTGGAGGAATTTCAGTGCGTAAAGGACAAGGGCGCAAGCCTAAGTTCAACTACCGTGATCTCCAATCCCTCAGGCGGCACTGCAACAAGAATCCTCATTCATCTAGCGATATCACCACATGGGCTCAGGACTACTTTGGCAAACCTAAGTGCCACAATACGTAGTTACATTCACAAATGCCAGTGAAAACTGTACTGTGCCAAAAGAAGCCCTATGTTAACAGTGTCCAGAGCGCTGTCGACGTGAGGCATCTAGGATGGACCATTACACAGTAGAAACGTGTACTGTGGTCAGATGAACCAGTATTTCAGGTATTTTTGGGAAGAAATGTACGCAGTGTGCTCCAGACCAAAGAAGAAAAGGATCATCCAGACTGTTACCAGCAACAAGTCCAAAAGAAAGGGTCTATCCTGGGTATGGGGTTGTGTCAGTGGTAACTTGCACTTCTGTGATGGCACTATTAATGCTTATTAATGACAACCCCATACCTTAAGACTTGAGAATGGGACAAAATTACACTTGAAACACTTCATCACTTGGTGTCTACAGTCCCTAAACGTCTTTTAAGTGTTGTTAAAAGAAATGGCTAACATTAAATGCTTTATGTGGTAAATGCTTTACTGTCCAAACTCTTTTGAAATGTGGAATACGTGTTTATTTTAGAAAATAAATAAATAAATCATGAGAAACACATTAAATAATGTTTGTTGTATTGTCTGCAATGAAACACAAGTCAAAGTAAATTTTGAAATCCATACTTTCTTTTGTTTATTTGCGTTTTTCATACTGTCCCAACCTTTCTCTGATTTGGGGTTGTATTTGCACCTAATTTACCATCAAATTTGACCAAAACAAAAATATAACAAAAAACAAAAAAAAAAAAAAACTAAAACCAAACCAAAACACAAAACAAAAACTAAATACAAAAAAACAAAACAAAAACAAATTCTCTGAGGAAGTACATTATTCAAAACATTACTCATCATTAGCTGTTTCCATTCACATATTTAATGGGATGGCAAATAAATTATGGAAATATCAAGATATATGCAATCTTCTTATGTGCATAAAAAATGGCTACAATAAGATGACACAAATAAACTAATGAAAACTTGTTCAAATTCTTTGATGCACGTAAAAAAACACATCTTTTCTTCTTTCTACTTTCTTTCTGAACAACTGGATTAACCAGCAGATCAAAATTGATGTACACAATGATCTGTTAGCGTTACAAGAATTATTTGGCAAAATATTATGAGAGCATCTCAGGCTCAACTTGTGACTTATGTCTTTTATTATTACGTTTTGATATTTCTTTTAATCATTTGTGCCAGTTTCCCATTTACTGTTCTGTTGAACACATATGGTGGGATTATTTATTCCAATTGTTTGTCAAACTCAAAATTTAGAATTATTGTTCTTGTCAAGAGGTTAAAGTGAGAAATGTGAAACCATCAACTGCCCTTTTCTCCTGACCCAACAAACTCAAAAACATGCACATCATTTGATTTCTGATCTCCTGCATGCAAAGCATGTTAAGCAGATATGAAGGTGGAAATGCTATGAAACAATTAATAAGTGCCTAATGTTTTAAAGAAATCAGTATTAACTAATAATATCAAAATATTGACATTAAAGTGTCAACTAAATGTACCTCTCTGTTGTAAAATATGAGTCACATTATGGAGGTTAAAAATGCATTGCAGAAGCGCATTAATGTTGTCTTTAATGACAGTGTTTGTACCGTTCTGCTTGTCCAGCTCCTCCCTCCGTTCACGGGCAAGTCTCTGCCGTTCATCATTTTTCACCATGAGAGGCTCTGCAAACACCAGCACATGAGCTCAGGCAGTAAAACTAGGAGATGTTTGCACAACTAGGTACATCATTTGCACATATATTGATATACAGTTGAAGACAAAATTATTAGCTCTCCAGTGAAAATTATAGTAGTTTTGAAATGTTTCCCAAGTGCTGTTTAACAGAGAACACATTTTTACACCCAACGCCTCTTTCGCACCACACGTGCAAGCAGAGCGTGCGCAGCGCATAGGGAAAGCAAAAGCAGTGTGCAGGTGTTAGCCTTTCACACTGGCAGCATCTGCAGCGCACACCTGACCGGCGGCTGTTGCACATATCAATCTACCACTGTCTATTCTATCTAGTTACCCATCTTTTTATTTTTACATTTAATCTGCACTAAGGCCCGCTACAATTCCTCTCATGCTGTTTGCTTAACCTGCATCTCCTTATTTTACTAATTATCTAGATCATGAACAACTGTATGCTTCTCAAGCTCTATGAAAAGTGTCAATCATGTCTTTTCAGGTGCACTCAGAAGACAATCGCCTGTGATATCACGTAATTTTGTTTTTGATTGTCAGCATGATGTAGGCCTATTATAATAATATTTATCCAATATAATTATAATGATATTCATAAATGATCAAACTAGTGTGCAACCTAAAATTTGGTTTTGTAGTTCGGGCCCAAATAAATATTTGTTGCATTTTCTAATCAAGTTCATTTGATTGACTACAGTATATACTAGGGTTGGGCCGATGGCCGATAGACATTACGATGCCGAGCCTGCATCGCGATCCTTCTCCCCACCCCCGTTGCAACAGCAACCCGCTCGCAAAAATTACACACTTAGGCCCCGTTTACACTACATTCTTAGTTTTAAAGTTTTAAAATGGCATTTTAGAATGAAAATGATCCACGTCCACACTGGCATCTAGTACATCTAGCATTTCTGAAAAGCCCTCCACTGAATATGCACATCACGTGCTCATGCTCACGCTAACACTCACACACTCACACACACACTCTCACTCACACACACTCACACACTCACACACTCACACACTCACACACTCACACACACACTCACACACACACTCACACACACACTCACACTCACACACACACTTTAGCATATCCGTATGTCTGAGCTCCAGGCAGTCAGCAGATGCTTGGAGCACAAAACTCCAGAGAGCAGTGCACGTCAGAAAGTTTAACAAGGATGTACCACTGGATCGCGTCTCACTATAGTTGTTAAACGTGATATTTAATAAATTTTGTCTCTATCTAACAACTCTACTGTCTTTTGAATCTATCAGGTAACGCGTCACAGCATCCGTACACTGCTTCAATCTCTCGCTTTCAATTTTAGCGAAAACCTCAGATACTGTTGGTTGGTTCCTGTTAGTTGTGCACCTTTTTTACCAACCAAGTTTGTTGATGCAATTATAACGACACAGATCACTCTGCCTATTCATGCCACCGTCCCACGGAGACATTGATGACAGGTGTTAATTTTTGTAACTTATCTTTATTTATTTATGATTGGTTATGGGTAAAACAAAGACCATGCGGGTCAGATAGTTGAAACGGTAGACTACAAATAATTAATTTGTTATGAATTAATTAATTATTCAGAAATAATTAATTTACCGCCACCTACGACGACAATGCCATTGTCCATAGCGATGGTTCACATTAGACATCATATGATGCCAAATTGGTCGACATTGCCCAATCCTAGTATTTACAAATCAGTGGATATTATTGATGCATTTATTGGGTAAAATTGCTACTTTTCACTATCATTCAATGTGCTTTTGGTCATTATCAATGCACTGTCACTTTAATTGAGTGTGAGCAGCGTGGCAAAAATACACCCAGCGCCGTAATGATCACGCTCTGCTCACGCGTGCAGTGTGAGAGGTGTAATAGTTTTAATAAAACCTATTTTTTGTTTGTCTTTTCCATGATGATAGTACATAATATCTTACTAGATAGTTTGCAAGATAGTAGTATTCAGCTTAAAGTAACATTATAAAAAAAATATATTATAAATTATATAGTTAAAAATGAAAAGCTATGATGCAAAATCTTCTAAGTGCCATCTGAATTTTCCTCTAAAATTTGCGTTGTTCTCAGCCTCCTATGTTTATGTTTAGTTATTTCACTTTAAAGGCAATGAAAATAATCTATTCTTTACACTAAGAGTAATTATTACTGAATCTACACAACAGCCTGATAAAAATGCTCATTTTAGATAAAAATTTTAAACGGCACAGAGGTTTTTGCATCTAAACTCTTCAAAAGTATTGTGAAAAAATTATTAAATAGTACTTGGGAAATATTATTTGTCTTCAACTGCATATATACAGGTAGGAGCATGCATGTTGTGTGTGTCTGACCTGGTTTGGTAACGGTGTGTATCTCTGTGGGGCTGGGGATAGTGTAGGTGTACTGTCCTGAGGCAGATGAGTCTGGCCGACTCCATGATGACTTCTCATCTGCCCTATGAAGGTAGTCAGAGCCTGAATGATAAAGACAGAGAGAAATGGGAAACCCCCAAGCTGTTAATTCATTACCTGAAGACTACAGGGTGAAAAAAACAAAGCATTTATTATTTTACTTTTTTAATTTCAGGGATAGACTGTATTGGTGGTCTTAAGACAAAAAAGAGAATTTAATAGGAATATTAAATATGCATTAAAGTTGGGTCGATCCTCGATGCCATCTTCCATCGCCGATGGCCAATAGACATCACGATGCTGAGCCTGCATCGCGATCCTCCGCCCCGCCCCATCTTAGTTTTAAAATGGCATTTTAGAACGAAAACGTTCCAAACTATACCGCTGAAAACACACATCACGTGACCCTACACACGCTTGCACGCGCACACACACACACACACACACACACTCTGTTATGCTCTGCAGTGTATGTGCTGAGCTCCAGCAGTTAGCAGGTGCTTAGAGCACAAACCCCAGAGAGCAGTGCATGTCGGACAGTTTATCAAGGATGTACCACTGGATCGCATCTCACTATAGTTGTTAAACAAAATATTTATTTAATCTTGTCTCTATCTAACGAGTCTTTATAAATCTAAACGAGTTTCTAAATATATTATATTAATTTACTATATAATATTACCAAACATAAAAATATATTAATCAATTATTAATATAGTATATAATATAGTATATTAACATTTAACATACTATATTATAAAATGTTTTTATTTAGTACTTTATATTTGCTATACACACACACACACACACA
>CAIGQW010000298.1:8827735-8847735 GCA_903798125.1 Danio choprae | reverse complement strand
GGGAAAGGGCTTCAAAATGTACCCTTAAGAAATAGGACAGCACTACAACACCCGGACACGTCATCATATGTGATTGCGATCTCTTGCTTCATATGAGATCAACGATCGCGACTGCTGTAGTTATTAAAGTTGTGTTATTTTTTTTGGTAATTATCTTCAGGAAAGGCACATATCATGTTATCATAACGATATAATGTGGCAATAAGATCGTAACTGTACTGTGTATTTACCCCGTGGCCATATTCATCCATGTAAACACACGAAAACAACATTAACATTACACCAGACACTGTAAAAAGCTCATTCCCAGCCACTAGACTTTTCTGACAGGGTATTTGAGTGTCAGATGTGAAAGCATGTTGTGGGACTGTTATACAGGAGTTATTTTTAGGGATTATAGATAGCGAAATTTAGCGGGTTTTATTTTAGCCTTTTGTTTTATTTAACGCCATTATGAATGTATTAAAACATACGCTTGTTTGTTGTAAAAATTTGCAATAATGACAAAAATACTGCATCTCCTGACATCCGTGTGCAGCCATGCTGCCGTTGTAGATTGTGTTTTCTGGGAAATTTTCCTACCCCTTGGTTTTGAGTGTGGTCCTGAAAAATCTGTTTCAAGGGCTATCTAGCCCTTTCCCTTAGCCCTACGCCCACACACTAAAGAGTATTGGGACACCCCAACCCCTTCACATGAACGCGCAAAACGAGGGGTAGGGGTAAGGGGAAGGGCTAAGGTATAGAATTAGGATTGGGCCAAACATTCAATGAAACATTGAGGGACAAAAATTCAAACAAGACAAAATTTGGAGAAAAAAATGGTAATTATACGAGACCCTAATTGATGAGATCTCTATGAGAATCCTATGAGATTATGAATACCACGCAACATCCCAGTTCCTTCAATAATATGCTAAATTGTTTAAGGAGGGCAAGACATGATGAACAAGATGCTTTTGGAAAACCCACACTCTTTTTCAAAACAAACAGGATTGTAAAGTAATATATGCACACTCCTTACAGAGCTTGAAATTGTGGCCTTTTTGGTCGCATATGAACCCGAGATTTAATCTATGCAACCTCAAAATATATTCGGAAACAATAGCATGAGTGCATACATTTTTTGCTGTGTGACCCATTTTCACTGCATGCACAGATTTATGGGACATTCATGCAGAATGCATCTTTGCACGTTAAAAAAACTCAAAACGGTTCAAAACAGTTCACATGTCAACTTGCAAACAGTAAACGAATCCCGTAATGCTTGCCCCACCTTCAAGCTCTTCTGATTGGCCCACTCCTCTGGAACTGGCAGAGCTGCGCTGCATGTAAAAGTTGAAAATCTTTAACTTGACGCAGCATCTTAAAAATGCGAGGCACTGAAAAAGACACGAGCCATGCATATCCGCCAAGTGCATGTTTACATAAAAAAAAGTTGGAAAAGTAGAGCATTGGAGATAAATAAAACGCAAATGGACTGGTTAATATTAGCTGTCAATCACTGTCAATCACTTAGCTTCTGCACTCAGATGACATGGAGATACAACCGTGAAATGAGAGAATGAAAAGAACAAGGACCGATTTTGTTTAGAAACCACAAATAATGGCACTTCTGAAAGTGATCATGTAGTCAATGTTGATCAACTATCTACACTTTTCAAATATAGTGGATTTGAATCCGCTATGAATATGGCTAACAGTGTTTCTACATCTACACAATTTAAGTGCGAGAGGTTCTATTTAATCCTTTATATAATCGTCAAGATACGGTCAGCCATGCAAGTGGCAGTTATATGTAAAATTTAACACCGCGTACACCATAACAAAAGAGCTTGCATTCACTAAGATTAATCTAATATAGCAGCTCATGAAGACAGGTATTGCGGTTAACATGATGTATGTAAATAATAAGTTATATGTAGGCCCACACGGAATCTGCACTCACAGAAATCCGATGATTTTTAGCCTATCATAGATTCTATTTATTTACTTGTGCAAATGTGTTATATTTAAGTTCATTCATTCATTCATTTTCTTTTCGGCTTAGTCCCTTTATTAATCTGGGGTGGCCACAGCGGAATTAACCGCCAACTTATCCAGCATATGTTTTACGCAGCGGATGCCCTTCCAGCTGCAACCAATCACTGGGAAACATACACACACACACACACACATTCACACACATACACGACGGACAATTTAACCTACCTAATTCACCTACAGCGCATGTCTTTGGACTTGTGGGGGAAACAAGAGCACCTGGAGGAAACCCACGTGAACACGGGAAGGACCTGCAAACTCCACACAGAAATGCCAACTGACCCAGCCGAGGCTCGAACCAGCGACCTTAGTTATATTTATTCAGTTTTTAAATTAATTTCAGTAATATTAATGACCAATATAAAAATGTACATTTGATTTATTTACAATACAGTTTGTAAAGTAATATTTTCTGTCTTTTAGTAGAGATATTATATGAGAGACTTGCTTTGGTTACCAAATAAGTGGTTCTAATTAGATTTGCACTGTAAACATTAAATAAAAGTTTAAAAAGTATTATTTTTTGTTTCATTTATTCAGTTTTTAATTATGATACCCCCAAAATCATCAAAATCGAATTCTGTGCAAAAAATGCCCACAGATTCTGTCTGGCCCTATGCCAATATCATATATGCAATATCAGACCCGTGAGAACACAGCACAGTTATATTATCGTCAGCTCAGTTCATCTTATTCATGTCAAGCAGTGCGTGCAGGGCCGGTGGGCACATGCAGATTATTTTTTATTAGTAGTATTCATCTAAATAAAATTAATAAATCTGTTACTATAAAATTTGTAGTATCGGCACTTAATTTTTGGTGGGTGCACAAAAATTTTGGCTGGTGCTCCTATATTTTTGAAGTTGGGAGCATGTGCTACCAAGCAAAAAAGTTAATTGCAAGCCCTGCCTTATGACAAGCATGTTCCTAGAGCATCTAAAATCAGTGACTAAAAGAGAATAAATAAGAACCAGAGAATAAATGACAGATGCAGACGGCTAGCCATGCATTTAAACAAAGTTGTTGCGATACCATTCAATCCATTTCAGTGTACGATCCCTCAGGAGATGGAACTAAAACGGCTGTCCCTTGCTCTAGATTCCAGGACAATGCTGCTCCTGATTTATCCCAGGCCAAACTCTGTCTGACCCACTTTATCCATTTGCCAGAAATGCAAGATATCACTTTTCTCAGACAAACAATGGGAAATGTTTCAAATGTTTACTGAGGGCCATTTCTGAAATTATTGTATTCTAGAGAAAAACGATGCATTGATGAAAGTCTTTATTGCTTCACATTTCACCTAGAAAGAGCTTCCACCAGACTTCAATAGTACAATGATACAATCTAACCTGGAGTTACCAGTTCTCCACTGAGGCTTATTAAAACAAAGCATACACGTTTATCACGTCCTAAGAGAATATGAAGCCTAAAAATAAGTCAATGTGTGTGTGCCACAGCTCTGGCTTATTACTTGATGGTAAGGGAGACCCAGTGGTGTTTAACCTAGAAATCTTCTAACAGCAAAATCACAAGACCAAATTATACAGGTGCTGCAAAGTAAGCTTCTATGTGGCTTATTAAACTAGCATAAAAATGTCCAGGCTCAGTTCACATATCTGACTGCTTGTATTCAAAGACAAGCAGTCAGAAATGCTGTATGAACTGAAATTTTACCTACTTTCAGAAAACACGCTTATTGAATATTCTTTCGTTCATTCATTCATTTTCTTTACGGCTTAGTCCCTTTATTAATCTGGGGTCGCCACAGCGGAATGAACCGCCAACTTATCCAGCATACGTTTTATGCAGCGGATGCCCTTCCAGCTGCAACCCATCACTGGGAAACATCCATACACACACATACACTACGGACAATTTAGCTTACCCAATTCACCTATAGCGCATGTCTTTGGACTTGTGGGGGAAACCGGAGCACCCAGAGTAAACCCACGCAAGCACGGGGAGAACATGCAAACTCCACACAGAAACGCCAACTGACCCAGCCTGGGCTCGAACCAGCGACCTTCTTGCTGTGAGACGCTTCTTGAATATATCAAATAAAAATAAAGGAATTTTTTGGGTCTAACTGTTTTAAACATATGAAAGAAAGAGTTGGAGAAAGATGAAAGAATGAATGAAAAATACTCTAGTAGATAAGACGAGTTACGGTCTTGGTTTGATCTGCATTTCTGCCAGAGCTGTTGTCAATATTGTCGGATTTGATGGGATTGTGAATGCTGAAAAGTACAGACAGGTTTTAATTCATCCTGTAATTCCGAGATGATATGATATTCCTAGTAGTTCCTTCCACATGATAATGATCTCAAACACACTGCTAATGTAATTAAATCATATTTGGAGAGGAAAAACAACTGATGAAACAAAGACCTTTAAAAGTCCAGACCTGAATATTATATACAGTATGTATGGGCAATATTATAGGCAGTATGAGATTCATGTGGAGAGAAAAAAAAAAAAAAATCTTAGAAATGCTGAAAGATGCTTGATATTAAAAAGCACATCATTTCAGAAGACTCAGCTGTAGCATGGTGCTAAAGAGGTCAAGTTAAACACATGTTTGATGCTAGTCTTTTGATTTGTTCTTAATATTGTGTACATATTTCCCATATTTTCTGCTTGTATATTAAAGGTATAATTCACCCAAAACTAATGACCCTACACTTGCTCCATACCTTTTAGATTTGTGCAAAAGTCTTAGGCTCCCAAAACTAGTAGTGGCCTACTGTACTGTACTGTATATGCAACATATTTCAAAATTGCAAAAACGAGTGTTTATATAGAAATATGGCAGGTATGAAAGGTGTGTGGAGGACTCCATTGAGAACCAAAAGGTTGTGCTTACCCTTAGTTATTTATTACTAACGGAAGCCAAATATGATAGAAACCATCAAATATTTGCACCATCTAAACAAACCCCAGGCTATTGTGCTGGTGAGACTTTAACATGACACCTGTAGGGCATGTTTGTATTCACCTGATTTTACCTTCATGTTAACTCCCTAATACAGGCTTTTCACTTGACTCTTAGCAACTCAAATGCTCAAGGGATGCAAAAACAATCAAATCTCCCAACAGCTTCACTTGAGATGATAAAAGATAGACATTATAACAAAGTTACGGTAGAATGCAATCCTTCCTCTCGAGATCTGACACAAAATGTCTTTCTCTCTTGCTTTTGTCTTCATTCCAGCACAGAACATAAAATGGTAGGAACCCTCATGAACCTTTGGTCTGAGGCCCATGCCTGATTAGCTTACTAATCTGTGCTCTGAATGCCGGGCGGCATAGGCTGGTTAAGTATGTAGTGACGGCAAAAGAGAATAAACAGCATGAGTACACAGACAACAACCACCTACAGCAGCAGTTAGCATTAATGACATCAAACTTACACAAAGTTCTGAGCAGTTGTTTAGCCAACAAATATGTTAAACATGGCTCAAAACATAATGGCATACAAGTTAGGGCTGCACAATATATTGACAAATTATTGTTATCGCAATAATATGCAACATTCATATGATTGAGATGAGATGATAAATGACATTTATTTTATGTGCCAAGAATGTGTGTTATATGCATAGGTTGTTTATCCAAATTTAACCAATCATATATGACCTTACTATCTTCATACCTATATCCCCAGTAGGTGCTGTTATGCTATTGGGTAAAGCAGCCCAAAGGTAAACCTAGAGCCTCAGAGCAGAGCTGAAAATAAATACTAATGTTAGATGAAGAGACAAGCAAGGAAAATGACAACATTCAAGAAGAATCAATAAGATATTTGCAAGAGTTTTCAGTCATTTATAATGTTTTAAAGATCAAATTAACAGTTTTCTTTTAACCAAAATTAATTTAATTAGATTTTTAAAAAAAACATATTTTATATTTATTTTAGTATGATCATTACATGAATCTAGGAAAATATTATAGTGCAAGAAATATCATTATCGCAATACTAAACCACAATATTGCACATCACATTTTATCAGCATCGTGCTGCCCTAAAGTTTTGTTAAGCTAGTTAGAAAGTCAAAGTTCAGGAAGAGATGTTAGTTAGCACAGTCAAATTATTCAAAATAAATCAACTGAAAAGACACAAATTTATAGTGGAACTGCTATGTAGGTTAAAGTGGATTTAAGGAAACATCCTCCATCCATTAGGGGGGTTTGATAATTAAATACGAACAAACAGATTGACAGTCAAACTAAAGCACTTATAGGAGGCATGCATGTGCTGTTTATTTTCTTCTAGTTTCGGTGTGGTCCATCTTGGCTCTGCAGTGAACGGTTTCCATGCCAGTGTGTGCAGTGAAGCAGAACTGCTGGAGTCAGAGCGGGACTGAGGTCCAAAGACAAAGCATCAGATAAACTCTATGTAAATCAGGAGCTTGCTTTTGTTACATAAGATAATATATGGACAGGAGAAAGATAAAGAGATACCTGTTAAACCGAACACTTGTTTACCGGCTTACTAGACAATTTTCAATTGTGTATCAAAATGCACAATAGCATAGGCCACATCTGAATTCACATAAAATCTATTGCATTGTAAAGGAGTCTGGATGGTGTCCAGGGGCATCAGGTGATCAAACTTTAAGAGCAAAGGTTAAAGTTGAGCCTAGTTTCAATGACCCCAAGTTCATTTGTTTGTGTGCAGACAGACTGAAAAGAAACGCAACCAATTTTTTGGTCCCCAAATTACACAAATTGGTCCCCAAATTTTTTCTAGATTCGTTTTTTCCATTGAACTTTTCCAGACTCAATTCTAAATGTTAAATGTAAACTCAGATTTTGGTCTGGCTATTCCTTTAAGTTTTTATAATTGTAATTACTGTTATTAACTTAAAAATTACATTGTATAGTGCATTAGTAACATTGTAGTCTGCTTGACACGTTTGACAGTATTTTTGTCAAATGTTCTTCAAATTAAAGCAGACTTTTATTTTGATGGATTGCTGTGAAAATGCTTATTTGCTTGTGTGGAATATTTTATTTAAAATAATATTTGGCAGACAATTTAAATATAATTTTTAAATATTATAATAATTATATATATATATATATATATATATACACATATACACACACACACATTATTAAAATTTGCTAATTTTATTTTAATTTTGAAAACATGTTCAGACTTACTATTTGTCCACATACAAAATAAATGGGCTAGTATTCATAAATATAACCCTGCTTATATACATTTTATTAAGAGGCTCTCTTGCAGTGGGGATCACCATATTAGGTGCATTAAAAAGCTTAAAACCGTCTGCATGTCACTTACAGCTCTTACCTTGAATCTCACACATAGTTTTGGAGAATCCTGGAAAACCCCATGCAAAAACCTCTTGTCTACATCCTCAAGGAAGCAATGCTAATCCAGTACATCAAACAACTTCACGCAAACACAAAGTCCAAAGGACACAACATCCATCAGGCTGATGATAATGTGTGTGCTCATTCATTGACAAATAAAGAGAGGAATATGAGATGGAGAAATGCATGAGAACTGGACCTCCACCCCATCCCCTTTAATCTGAGAAATCGAGAGGAGACTGTAGATCCCCCCTCTTTGAGCGTGTAAATGTGAGATTATAAATCACAATTGCGTGTGATTGCTGTGTGTGTGGTATAGGAAAAAAAATGCAAGATTAAAGAGAGAGAGAGAGAGAGAGAGAGAGAGAGAGAGAGAGAGAGAGAGAGATCAGCGATTAGTGTGCAATTCTCCACATGGCACCAGGATATGTGCGTGTGTGTGTGTGTGTGTGTGTGTTGGGGTGGGAAGGCTCAGAGATCTGAGCAGCTTAGCGGCAGCTAATGCTAAGCTTCCAAAGAGAGAAAGAGCACACAGAGGTGCCTTACCCTCACCAATCAGTACAAGACAAATCAAAAAACACACTATTTAACCCTGTGTGTCATTTTGACATCAGCAACAAAAAGAGTTTTACACCAACAAACATTCGGTGAGCCAAGTAATGACTCATCAAAACAATGTGAGCTGAAATGACTTTTCAGATGTGGATCAGGGTGGCAGACCTATTGATTAGTCTATAACAGTCTTTTTTTCTTTTAATGCACATTTTCTTTCAGCAACTGATCCAATGACCAGCTTAGACACATTTAGAGGCAGTCCAGATTTACTGCCCTTCCTCCCCTGCCAAAACAACAGAGTGCTAGTTTATCCAATGAACAGCTTGGGAATTGCACAAGAAAAAAAAGGACAGCCAGCAGAAAACCAACACAGAATCAGAGCACAAAATAAGGATACATTCAGTATCTTGCCATGATAACTGAATTTACACACAAATACAGACTTATTCGGACAAAAGCTAAGCTAAGAGTTAGCTAAAATAAAGACTCTTTCAATTATTGTAAAACTGGTTGGAAGACTTTAGATTTTTATTTTTAATTTCCAAATATAATAAAAACTGTAATTGCGATTTAAAGGTGCAGTATTTACAATTCTGCAAAATGCTTTTGATATGAAATCCAAAATTAACATCCAACTCAAACCTCTCTCTTAAAACATTTATATTGACAAGTTATATCCAATTCCATTAATTAAAAAGAAATAACTAAAAACATAAAACATTATCATTAGAAATAATGACGATCATTAGAATTATTATATGTTAGTGTCACTCAGAGCTCATTTTGGTGACTAAATATGGCATAATGATGTCTGGTAATAGTCTGCACTTTTGTCATTGCGGTGTGAATAAGGCTTAAAGCGGAGGTGAAAGAAACAAGCAAGATGATATGTTTAAGCAAAAAAAAAGTGTATTTTGGGTCTGTGGAATACTGAAGAAAGGCTATCTTGGATGTCCAGAGGCTATGCAAATTAACAGCATTTTTTATTATTAATTTGGGGAGGCAATCCGTTTTCTTTATTAGAGAATGACATGGTTCATTGACATAATTTGCACTAACTTGCAGCCAAAACATTGCATGCAGAGATGACCTTGCATTTACAGCATTTAGCATTTACTGCATTTACTGCAAACCGGGCTTCTCTGAGATGCTGAAAACACTGGATCTTCAGCTGCTCATATTTAAAACAGAAAACAGATCCATGCAGATCCAAAACAGTCAAAGCAAATAATGGCTTCTAGAAAACTTTATTTTATAAATCCAATTAAGATGTGCTGCTGAGAGTTTAAGAGTGCACTAAACTAGTCTGCAGCGATAGCATCGTGTTCAGCGTGCCGACATATAGCACAACTGCGCTGCAGGAAGGCCTGTCACAATAATCAATATATGAACTTATCGCACAACACGTGGACATGTCCTCAAGCGTTTTTGGTGATGCAATATATATCGCCCATACATAAAAACCAACTCTAGCAACATTTTATCTGATTGCACAGCCGAGTCTCTATCTCTATTGAAGGTGTTAGTGTCAGTATGGCTAAAAAAAAAAAAACACTATAGTATTTACTATAAACGACTACAGTATATTTTCATGTGGGTGCCTGACGACTGAAAAAAAGATCTGTTACTTTTTTCTCTAGTCATTATACCTTGCACTTTTTTGTTAACATTTATTATTATTATTTGTTTGTTTAGGATATACGTTTTCACATTCTGATTCTAATGACAATAATTTTATCACAATAAATGTTGGTGCTATATATCGTACCACAAAAAAATAGATATCGTGACAGGCCTAGCTGCAGGTGTCAGTACAAACTTGCAGACCTTTACCAACCCAAAACTGATAGAAGTCGACTAAAACTAAAAGACAGCAACTACAACCAAAACCTCTAAATAGCACACAGCTCATTTCTGCACTTCAACCTCACTCAATATTAAGAGTGTATATGTGTAAAGAATAACTGACAACAAGCCATGGAATAATTACAAAATAATGCACACCAGTGGTAATGATGCAGCTATGACGCAAAGTGGAGTATTTTATAATAATCTTTCAGATGAACTAGTCTTTCACTCCGCTTATACTAGTTACCAGACCTAAATACACTGTTCAGATGTTGCATTTTAAATCACTTGTCAGATTTTTGTTTTCAAACTGCTCCTGTGTAGGACTAGTTTCTTACGCATCTTATCCAAAGCGTCTGTATTTTCAATTGATTTTTGACTGTTGTAGCTGTGAAAACTAGTCTAGAATGACTTTTTTAGGGTTCCCATTTTACACAAAATATCAAATTCCCTGTATTCCACTTAGTAAATAATTCATTTTTGTGACATCTAATACATTAAAAAAATAAGCCGCTTTTGTGCTTTGCATAATGTTAAAAGGAATATAATTTATATGACTTTAATAGCCATTCATATGGATAATCGATCAAAGAATAAAAAAAATAATAATAATCTGAGTTATCCCTCTCCCATATTTGATAGCTAGATAGTAACTTTACATTTAGCTTTTCTGTCATCTACTTTTAACACACAATCTTTAAATTGGTCATTTTCGAGACAAGGCTCTTAAAAATGTATATTTTGCTGGCATGGTAACTTACTTAGTTAACAGGTACAGTCTGCTGAATGCGTTTAACTAAAGTGACTGCCAGTTAAAATCAAGCTGAAAAATAGCTTACCCATAACAATAAACAGCACAACATAAAAATTATGGCATAAAAAATAAACTACATTTTGATAAATGGAACCTAAAATGTAAAAGCAACAAACAAAAATCCCCGATATTCCATGAATTGTAGCAAAAACAAATTCCCATATTTTAGAGTGTACTAACACTATGTATAGTTGCCTTGAACCGTGCCGAAGCACGCTTGCACCCCTCTTCCCCGACGGCCTCACCCCAAAGCATCCCTCTCCCCGGACAGCCTGCACTTACATCCGAGCCGGAGCACGTTTACGTCATCGATGATGCGACTGTTCAGTTTAACAGGAAGAGAAGCGCTCTCCCTCAGCACAGTGGACATTGCTTTAGTTCTATCCTTTTTAGTGATTTGATATGCAGTGACACACAGTCAAATATTTTGCCCAACAGATCCACAACTTTTGACGCTCATAAATTATCATGAAAGCCCTCGTGCTGCAGGTTTTAGGAGGTTTGCTGAAGGTGGCAGCTGACGTGCAGCAGAGGGGTTTTGCGTCTTTAATATACTATGACAGTTCACGTTCATTGAAAAGTAAGAATGATTAATAAATCCATATGAAACAGTCCCTTAAAAGTGACTTTGTTTCGGGCTCAGGCGCGCTTTGCACTCACACTACAAGAGTACCGCACCAAAGCCCCACCTCTTCCAAACGGGCCAGGGCTGGCCGACTGAACCATGCCTGGGCCCGATTCGGAGCCCTCACACTTGTCAAACGAACAGGGAAACACGCCTGGGCACGGTTCGGATAGTGTAATTGCACCCTTAATGTTGAAATTTGACCTTTGGAATAAACCTTCTAAAATTCCATGACCCATGAAAACCCTGTAAATAAATAAATAAATCTGGGTTGTCATAACCCAACATAGAGTCAAATATAGACAAACCCAATGTTGGGTTAATTTTTTCAATTAAATTTAAATGAAACTTAACTCAGCAGTTTTGTTTGCCCATATATGAGCCAACAACCCAGCATTTTTAGACTGTACTTTAGCCATTCCCTGAATGTAACGGCACACCTTAGAATGTTGGCCAAAATCAAGCATTCGATATAATAAAGCTTTTAATATATAGTATAATTGCTTGTAATGTCTAGAGCAACAGAAGCACATGCTATTCATGGCATTAGTTCAATAAGGCAGAAGTGTTTTGAGTTGAGGGATTTTTGACCCAGCTGAGCCACACTGTACAGTCTTGTGACCCAAATCTGAGCATGTGAAAAATCAAAGTGGGAGACAGACCAGATCTCATACACTGCAAAATAATATGACAAAAAGTCATGACAACTTTTTGTTACTTTATTCATTCATTCATTTTCCTTTGGCTTAGTCCCTTTATTTATCACGGGTCACCACAGCGGAATGAACTGCCAACTTATCCAGCATATGTTTTACACAGAGGATGCCCTTCCAGCTGCAACCCAGTACTGGGAAACACCCATACACTTTCACATGCACACACATACACTACGGCCAATTTAGTTTATTCAATTCCCCTGTACCGATGTAAGTTGAGATGACTAGCAAACGTAATTTTATTCAACTAAAAAATTGAAGGCAGCAAGAATTTCCTATACAGTGTAGACTGAGAAGATAACATTCCCAAGCTTTAAACTATAACAAGAGCATCTCAATTTGCATTGTTATACACTATTATATATGCTGTTTTTAGTGTAAACAGTGCAACTGCTGCATTCCCACACTCAAAATGCCCCAAATGAAACATTTAATTAACTAAAAATACAAACTGCACTCAACTGTAACAGCTTTTATTATGTAGTGGAGGAGGTGGGGTTTTCAGACTGATGACAAATGACAAAATTTAAGCTCATACACTAGACAGAATAGTGCATACAGTGCTTTATTAGGGACATAACTTATGTGGTTTATGCTACCTGTCATTACAAAAACAATATTTCAATAAAAGAAGAAGAAATGTCCATTTCAGATATAGAAATATAAATACTGTATACTACCATTAGCCTATTAGCCTACTTCATATATAAAACCATTAGTCTGGACAGTCCTGTCTACCTCTATGCGAATCCTTTCAGCAAGTTAAACAGAGCTGCTCAGCTGTTTACATTCTACTTCCCGGTGGTCATGTGACCCACCCACAGCCCAGGCCATCCCGTCCAACTTGTCAGTCATCTGCCACTGCTGTAGTGACAATGGGTGGGGCAAAACAGCCACTCCCAACAGAAAACGACAGCAAAATCGTTTTCATGCTCAGTCAAAGCGGTGCAGAGACACTCGAGACTCAAGACAGATAGGTTAAGTGTTATTTAGACTCTTCAGTGTAATGGATATGATGTTCTAGACTGATATTCTCTGTATTTACAAAACTGTTAGTCATACTCATGTACTGTATGTGCACTAACATTAACAGAAATCTGCCAAGAATGATACAAAAATACAACCAAAACATAGCAATTTTCATAAGGTATAATATATAATATAACCTATAATGCCCAAAACTGACAGGTATAAAGTTACACCCTCAAACAGCCAGTGCAGACAGACACAAAGGTAAAAGAAGCTCTATCTGTTCGCAATTGAGTATTAAGGGCACGTTTCCTTTTGCACATTTAGTGACTGAATTAGAACTGTAAAATAGGTTGTACTCAATTCTCAAGAGCTTTTTGGATTGCATGCACATCAGTTTTCATCAAGACTAAAATTATTATAGATGTATATGGGAAAACATGTTTGTAGATAAGATCACAATCTATTTCAAGTTTACCCCTTTTTAAAAATGATAATTTATTGTTTTTTAAGTAATAAGAAATAATATATGTAATCTCTCAAAACAATACAAAAAACATATATAAATATATCAAATGTTGTTCACACATTAAGTCTGCATTGCTGTGCCTTAAAGTGACAGTTCAACCAAAAATGAAAGTTGCCTTAATTTATTCTCCCTCATGTTGTTTTAAAGCTTTATGAGTTTCTTTCTTCTGATGAACACAAAAGAAGATATTTTAAAGAATGCTGATAGTTGCCAGCCATCAACGTCCATAAGGTAAAAAATGAGTCATCATCTGTTGTGTTTAACAGAAGAAACTTTTAAAGCTTTAAAACCACATGAGGGAGAATAAATTGAGGCGATTTTCATTAGTAAGAGAGTTTAAATGACTATGGAAGTCAATGGGTCCCAGCTACCAGCATTTTACCAGCATTTTTCTAATGTTTAACATGAGAAAGAAACTCAGATGAACAAGTAAATGATAACAGTTTTCATTTCTGGGTGAACAATCCCTTCAATCTGATGCTAGTACAAATTACAAAAACAAAAGCCAATATCAAAACATGCAGACACACAAACTTTTGTTACCCTACCCTACCCATTGACTTCCATAAAAATGTTTCACCTCACTACAGACGTCCCATCGACTTCCATAGACATTTTTTACCTTAATATGGAAGTCAAAGGGTCTCAGCTACCACCTTTTTTTCCCAAAACAAACTTTTTTCTCGTGTTTAACAGAACAAAGAAAGAAACTCAAATAGGTTTTGAGCAAGGTAATGGTTTGAAAATGATGACAGTTTTCAGTTTTGGGTGAACTATCCCTTTAATCTGATGCAAGTACAAACTACAACAACAAAAACAAAAGCCGATATCAAAACATGAAGACACGCAAACCTTTAAAAGCCAAGTTACCCTACTATGGAAGTCGTGATGGGACTTCCATAGTAGGGTAAAAATTGTCTATGGAAGTCAATAGGTCTCAGCTACCACGATTTTTTAAAACAATTTTTTTTTCTCGTGTTTAACAGAAGAAAGAAATTCTAATAGGTTTTGAACAAGTTAATGGTTCGATAATGATGACAGAGTTTTCATTTTTGGGTGAACGATCTGTTTAATCTGATGCTAGTACAAACTCAACAAAAACCGCTATCAAAACTTGCAGACACACAAACACCTTAAAAGGCCAAGTCTTAGCTCAGGACCCCTGAGAGCAAAACACCAGATTTTAACCTTTCCTATCCTGACCTCAAACATACCTCCTCCTCCTCTCCTGCGTTTCCTGCGGCTCCGCTGTCCCTCCTCTTCCTCAGCGATAGTGGACAGAGATGGGACAGCCGACCTGCAGGCCCCCCTCCTCGTCCTGAGGGGGGCCGGCATCCTTCCCTGTCCTCCTCTGTTTCTCTCTCTCTTAGTTCCCAGTGCTGCTAACAGTTAGCAACCCACACGTCTCTCATCTGAACGCTCATAAATGGCTCACAGCAGGACAAATGATGGACAGATGCAGCCAGACAGACTGTAAGGAAAGAGATGAGCCCAAACTCCTTGCAGTCCGGCTTACTGATGCTCCTGTAATCCACAGAAACCGGCTCTCTTTCCTCCTTAAGCCTGAGAGACACGGCTGCTCTAGTTGCTGATGCTGCGACTGTCTCTCTTCAGGTCTGTCTTACTCTCTCTCGCCCTCTCTCTCTCAGGCCCTTATAGAGAAAGTACCACAGACTGACAAATGCACTGAAACACTGCCTCTCGCGCACACGCACACACACACAGTCCTCTATTTCCTACTGAAATATTCAGTATGAAGACCAGCAAGGTGAGCCTGTGGATTAGCAGACACAATGACATCTACAGCAGCACACAGAATTATTGGATAAAATAGACCAAAAAGGGGTGAATTACAGACCATTATTTAAATGTAAAGTGCACTTATTCTCACAGTTAGTGGTGCAGTCACGTTAGCAACATTTTAGAGACAGTTTGAGGGAATAAGGTCTGTTGTCAATAGTATAGTGTATAGGCATGGGACAACAACCGGTTTCAAGGTTAACCATAGTTTGGAAAAGTCCAGTTTATTTTTTTAAGTTTTCTGTTATACCATTTCTATGGTATATGTAACCTTTAATGTGTTTTTTAGGGCTGCATGATTAATCGAAAAAAGATCGCGATCTCAATTCGACCCCCCACACGATCTTAATCCAACAGCTGTACAATTTAGCCAATTATATTTTCAAGTTTGGGAGAAGCATAAAGGCGGTCGCACAAGTCTCCACATTGTTTTATATACGTTGCTCAGCAACATGGACACCTCCAAATAGTGTTGATAGAGTGACATACTGCATTTATAAGGTATAATTCACCCAAAAATGTTATCTCTGTCTTAATATAATGATGTATTCGCGGCCGCAAAATCACACTTGAGCTGACGCACTGTTTGATTACTACCAATAGGACGCGCACGCATGCCCGCAAATTATGTCTTTTTAGTGAATAGAACCTGTAAAGGCTGTGAATAACAGGTGATAAAGTTGTAAATAACGTTCCGTTTGTTGCACAGAGTGATCATTTGGGAGCCGCGCGGGAAGTATGATTTCCACGTATGTTTTTTTTTTTCTCTCAGAGTGACGGCAGCCATGACATGAGCGTACTCAGCAGTAAAAGAGAAACCGAAAGCACGAACATAATTTAAATGATCATATCGCTTTGTAAAGTTATGATTACGACAAGCAATAGATGTTTTTTCTTTCATAGCGAACACAAAGTGTTGTGCATGAAAATAAATGTTTATGGGGTCAGTATAACTACTCTAGCCTATATAATGTTGAATATAATGCAAGAGAGAATTGGACAATGACAAATGTCTCATTTTACCAGTGAATGGTCTAATAATGGTCTAATAATGTTGTCAACGACAAATGGCAAGCATATCTCTCAAACATAATAATTCAACTTTAGAATTATAAATATATTCTGATGTTGTCACTTTACTGTGCATTAATGACCAGGATAAATTTAAAGTCTGTTCAAGTCCACCATTCCAAGCCCATACAAAATTTAGCATTTTAACCAACAGTAGACCTACACATAGGCCTAATATTATTATTATTGCTGTTTTTTTAAACATCTTTGAGAATTAACAATAATAATAGCCTACTTATATTAACCTTATTTTACATCTACAGAATCCTGAAAAAATTGTGATCTTGATTACAAGCAAAAAAAAAACAATTGTGATTCTCATTTTAGCCAGAATCATGCAGATCTAGTGTTTTTATGACTATTTTATTTACTTTTTTAGGGCAATAGTATTTCCAACAGTAAAGGAGAAGCTACTGCAGCTCACGATTCGGAAAGCATGTGAAAAGCAAATCGCTTTTACACCAACATCCAAGCATGCTATAGACCTGACCGGTGCAGTGGCTTTGCTTTAAATCCACAGAAAAGAAAGTTATTCAAAGATGCCTCTCCAAGTTGTGAAGAAATCTGTGTTTTTGAAACTAATGAAGGCAGCAGATGTCAATGTTTTAATTTAAATTATTAAGCCTGACATGTTTAACTGTTCCATAATATTTTAAATATTTCTTATGATAAAATATACTGTGTTCAATGGGAGGGGGGTAGACTTATTCAATATATCGTGATAATGAACATGCAGATTATTGATATCGTGGGCACTTCAAAATAGGGCTGGGCGGTATATCCAAAGTATTATTTCACGGTATATTTCACAGTAAACTATATCAAGTAACTGTCTTTGTAAACTTAGTTATTCCAGAAAACTTAAATATGAAAATATAAATATTTAAACACTTTAAGGAAATTTCTTACCTTCAAAAATACAAAATATAAACAAATAAAATTTTTGTATAAACATTTAAACAAAATCACTTCCTATTGAAAATAAAAAGCAATTTGCAACACTTACAGTCTCCAATGGAGCGTCTTTCTCAGCCTCACGCATGCTGCACGTGAGTTGGCCACGCCCACTTATTTACATTTCATGGTATACACAGAATTAAAAAACATTTTACGGTACACATTGCATTCTGCGGCAACAATATATACCGTCATACCGCCCAGCTCTACTTCAAAATATAAATAAATATTCTTGAATAAATATTCTTGATTCAAAGTTTTAGACTGCCTTTTAAGAATATTCCTAATATTGTGTTTGTGTTTGTTCATCACTGCTAGGCCTCACTGCTAGGCATCTGTAAAAAAAAAAAAAAAACTTATTCCGCATTGAACACAACATATTTTATTTTAAGAAACATTTAATATTTTGAACAACTTAAAACTATTTCATTACAACTTGAAAAGCTATCTTTGTATATCTTTCTTTTCTTTGGATATACAGTAAGCCACTGCACTGTTCAGGTCCAGAGCATGCTTGGGTTGTTGGTGCATAAGAGAGATGTTTTTCAGATGTTTCCTGAATCGTGGGGCTGACCAGTAGCTTTTGATGTGGAGGCTCCTTTTCTGCTACTTATTCTAGTTCTTACTTCTAGTTACTATTGTCCTAAAAAACTAAATAAAATAGTTGTAAAAAAAAATAAACACTTTGAATTTGATGAATAATTCAAACTGCTAGAATAAAATAAGAAACTTTAAAGCAGAAAACCAAATATTTGCAAAAATCATTCTTACAATTCACACTTGTTAGATATGATCTGATTCTAATTGGATATGCACAGAAATCTGAACTGAACAGACAGTCTGAACAAAGCTTGACTGCTGCTCATGCTCTTAAACAAATACACAAACCAGGGATGGGTCGGGATGATTGCACAGTCATCCGACAGTGTTTGAACATCAAAAGAGCTGCGAGTTTGCTCAAACTGAATGTGATGAGTCAAAAGGATTGGGTACGACAACATCTTTCCATTGTGTTGTATTTGCTGGCTGCATGCAAAAACAAACTGATTCACAAGCAAATGACTTTTAATGACTTCGAAAAGACTAGTCAGTCTAATGAAAAACCACCTCCATCAGAGCAGTTATTGCTGGAGTCCCACCCTCTACTGTCAGTGTGCATTTATGAATGACAAACAGCTGATAGTGAGTTTACAGCCAACAGGCGAATGACACGTCAAGATCAACCTTTGACCAACTCCAAATTGAAAGCCATCTTATATGGCTCTAGCATACACACACTGCTATGCAGTAATGAATACAGTAAAGTGATCCCTTTAAACTACTATCAAAAGATGAGTGTAAACGTAAATCCTCATATTTAAACCACTATAGATAGTACCAATATAAAAAACCTATTGTATATACAGTAAATCCTACATATTAGTTTTCCCAAATATCTTGCTGAGCCACATATTATGCGATTCTGAATCTGATACCATCTAAAAAAACCTTTTTTTTCCATATTTGCATGTATAACATTTGCATATTGCACTGTAGCACTCAACTTGAATGTTTCATGGATAAACCAATACCTGATAAACATATAGGACCCTAAAAATGCTGGGTTGCAGTAACACAATGTTGGACAATATGGACAACCCCAACTTGTTGTGCTAAAAAATTAAGCTTAAAAGAAAAGAATTACACAATATTGGGTTTGTCCATATTTGATTCAAAGTTAGGTTATGGCAAGCCATTCTGAGAGTGTGAAAACGTAGAAGGAAATATGGAACTTAGTAGTAAATGTTTTGTCATGTAACAAATTTTTGTGGAATTTTGCAAATGTTGGATAAATTATTATATTTCATACAAAGTCTGCATGTTCTGTGTGAATAAATGGCACAGTTATGTTCACAATATTGTCAAGAACTCTGGACTTTTGTAGTGTTTTTGTCATCTCACTATATAGAAAAATATGAATGAACCCAGTCACAAACATTTTGAAGTTAGATAACTGAAGTGTCTAAACATTAAGTTGGCAGAAATTAAGAAACCTGAAGAAATCGATATATTGCTAGTGATATATTATGTACAGTAATTCTTACAATAAAATGTAATTCTCACAATAGTACCACTTATTAGAAAAACAATAAGCTTTCATTTGATCAGAAATTGCAGAATAAAAGCCTATCTTTTTGTTAAAATATTAACAGTATTAATAATTATTATGATTAATAAAGAGAAATTGAAATGATTTGGACACGCTTAATCACCACCATTTAAATTGGGGCTGCACAATATATCGTTTCAGTATTGATATCGCAATGTGCACATTCGCAATAGTCACATCGCAGGAGCTGCAATGTTGAGTTGGGATTATAGTTGGGCAGGAGTTGTAACCAATAGAGTAAAAATGTATCATTTGCATGTGTTTTTAAGGATTGTGACTGTGAGAACTTCAGAAGAGCTTAAACCATTAAGGTGCAAGAAACTATATAATTTGAAACTTCACTAAAATTATTAATATGATGAAGACTATAGTGTTATTTTACATTTGCTTATTCGATTTTTCTACCTGAATACCATTAAGACCGTAAAGCACAGTTTATTTAATTTGTTTCATCTTTGCTCTGATGTATTTATCAATGCTTGAAATTTCTATTTTGTTTTTTATGCAAACGATTCAGTCCCCTACAGAATCATCTCGATCAACCTAAATTAAGGAATTCTTTCCAAATAAAGCAATCTGGTTCA
>CAIGQW010000298.1:8781914-8801684 GCA_903798125.1 Danio choprae | reverse complement strand
ACACACACACACACACACACACACACACACACACACAGAGAGACACAAATACACACGCACACAGCTTCAGGACATGCAAGTGGATTTCATATGAGCTCACTGACCTGAAAACACAATTGCTCAAAGGATCCATCCAACACCATAAAAATCATAATGCATAAGAGCTACAGCAGACAGACACAGTAACCCACTAACCCACACACACATCCACATACACTTGCACACAGAGAGAGAGAGAGAGAGATGCTTGCAATGTAAAAAAAACCTAATGACTTGAGACATGATTTAATTATGAGACATAAATCAATTGTGTCATAATTGAGACAATTACATGTTTTTATTTTTATGAGTTTATGTACTTTTACTTATATAACATTTTTTTAATTCTGTTATATAATGATATAGATTAGATAATAATATGATTATATGGTTAAAATATTTATTAGATTGTTTCAAATATTTTTAGCATTACAGATCCCAAAAAAACAACAATTTTCAAATTATTTATTCAAATAGGATATCCAAAATATATTAAATACATATGTACATACATAAAAGTTGTTCCATTTTGTTCACCAAGTCTGCATTTATTTGATCAAAAATAGAATAAAGATATATTATATTATTGTTATTTTTGTTGTCATATTATATTATATTATATTATATTATATTATATTATATTATTTTCATTCATTCTTTTTTTTTTCGGCTTAGTCTCTTTATTAATCTGAGTCGCCAGCTCATCCAGCATATGTTTTACGCAGCGGATGCCCTTCCAGCCGCAACCCATCACTGGGAAACATCCATACACACTCATTCACACATATACACTACGGACAATTTAGCCTACCCAATTCACCTATACTGCATGTCTTTGGACTTGTGGGGGAAACCGGAGCACCCGGAGAAAACCCACGCGAACACCGGGAGAACATGCAAACTCCACACAGAAATGCCAACTAACCCAGCCGAGACTCGAACCAGTGACCTTCTCGCTGTGAGGCAATTATGCTACCCACTGCGCCACATATTATATTATAGTATTTATTTATTATATATTTAATAATTCATTCATTCATTCATTTTCATTTCGGCTTAGTCCCTTTATTAATCTGGGGTCGCCACAGCGGAATGAACCGCCAACTTATCCAGCATATGTTTTACGCAGCGGATGCCCTTCCAGCTGCAACCCATCTCTGGGAAACATCCATACACACCCATACACTACGGACAATTTAGTCTACCCAATTCACCTATACCGCATGTCTTTGGACTTGTGGGGGAAACCGGAGCACCCGGAGGAAACCCACGCCAACACAGGGAGAACATGCAAACTCCACACAGAAACGCCAACTGACCCAGCCGAGGCTCGAACCAGCGACCTTCTTGCTGTGAGGCGAACGTGCTACCCACTGCGCCACTGTGAGGGCCATATTTAATAATTGTTATATAATAATTAACTGATTTACCATTTTTTCCTGTAAATGTAAAGCTGAATTTTCAGCATCATTACTTCACTCTTGAGTCTTATGAGTCTTAAAAAAATCATTCTAATATGCTGAGCATTATTTTCTGCAGAAACTGTGAATTATATTTGAAGTACTCTCTAATAAACCAAGAGTATAAAAGAACACTTAATTAAAACCAAAATCTTTATTAACTTTTAAGTCTTTGCGTCCTTACAGAATCAAAGTACTCATTTCTTGAAAGGCAAATCTCACTTACTCATTATCTTTCATCTTAGTCTCTGATTTATCAGGGGTCACCACAGTGGAATGAACCTCCAATTAATTAATCTTACTGATAGAATTTTAAAAAGGATTATTAGTATTTAGGTGTCATGTGACCATAAAAATGAATTACACATATACAGACACTCTCTATATCCAGTGTTAAACGAAAAGCACACAGACAGACGGCCCTCTCCCATCTTGAATAAAAAGGAGAGGTCATACAGTATATGTCTCGCCATGGTCAAAATCAACCACACAGTTTGTAAGGCAATGACCTACAGCCACAGGCTTTACATTCATACAGACAGTGACTGAGTGAGGTCGAGAAAAATGTCTACAGAAAAATGAAAGATTTTACTACATACAGGCCATGTCCACACTAATACGTTTTCATTGGCCTTCCATCTACAATGAGATGGTGTTATCTTATCTTTTAGAAAACGCTGTCCAAAGTGGATTAATCTGAAAAAGCAGTTTTTATGTTGCAGTGTGGACTGTGAAAACTGAGGCTTTCGAAAAGGATGATGCATTTTAGTCATGTGACAGTCTCGTGATCAATTCAGCTAGTATGTTGGACGACTTTAGCTGTGACTTATTTCAGAGGCTGCATCCTCCGAAGGATGCATTCGAAGGATGCCGTGTCATCGTGGCGCGACGAAGGCTGTCTCATTTTAAAAACAAATTCGAAGGCTTCTTCAAATGCACCTTCAAAATTAATCCTTCGTTTCCCAGGTAATGAAGGACACAACCGGTGGATCCTTCACAGCCTCGAACATCCCAAGATTCATTGCGCGCTGATAACGGCAGGACGTTTTTAAAAGAAAACTCTGGATTAAATGTAGGAATTAGGTTTTATTTTACTTGGATATCTAAACACATGTTAAAAAACAAAAAGAGTATGACGTGTCTTACTAAAAACTGATTTTATAGACAGTTTACATTTATATCTGTACATGTATGGATTGAAGGAAATATATTTTCAGGTTTTGCAAGCCTTGTTTTGCCTTTAGATGGCTTAAAATAAGTTTTAAAATCACTTTGAAAAAATAAGTCATTACAAATTGTATTACCGCTTATTAACGGCAGCTGTTTAGGTTCCTTCAGAGGATGCAGCCTCGGAAATGAGACACAGCTATTGTAAAGCAGATGTTTTGGATGCTGTCTGTTTTGACGGCTTCATTAAAGATTAATCTCAGTTTGTATATGCTCCATATTGCCTCTCTTCAATTTACTGGCGAGCTGTTGTTCAGCGGCGGAAGCAGACCACAGTTGTATAACAAACCGAACATTTTGCCACGACGTTTCAAAGAGATGGAAAGTAAAAAATATGATGCAGGTAAAAGCGCCTTACGTCTGTGCACATGCGCAGTACATGACCGAAAGCGTTTTAAGTCGTTTTTGCTTGGTTGACCATTGTTTTGGAAAGAATTAAACGATAGTGTGGACATGGAAGCGCAAGTGTTTTGGAACACTATGCCGAAACATGATCCGAAACACCCAGGTCACGTGACTAAGGTGATTCAAAGCATCGGCCATTTCAGAAGTGTTTCCAGACCTGGCAAATCTGCATTTGGTTGACAGGGTCGAAAAAAAAACTCTATCTCAAATAGCCTAGTGAACCGTGCATGTGCAAAGAGTAACTCTGCTGCAAATGTCCCGAGTTCAAATCCCGACTTGTACAAATACTCTGAAATTATGACTTGATGTATTTTAATAATGTTACTTTTTTATGACCAAAACAAGTCACACTTATTCACAAAGTGTTCATTCGGATGTCAGACCAATGTTAAAACAAAACACATTCAAGAACTGAGCGTTAAAACTAACGTCTATAGCTGCATTACCCTGGATTCGATCCCATTATCTTTGCATGCTAGTTAGGAACTCTCACCGCTTCACTAAATCACCTGAAAACTCAACTCTACAACGTGGGGTTTTAATACCTCAATTTGCTTAACCGTTTCTTTGCTGAAGCTGTTCCAGAGCAGTACATTAAAAAAAAAAAATCACTAGGTGTCACTGTAAAGACGGGTTTTGAAACTTTCCGAAGCTTCAACACATTTGCTTTGACTGTTTCGTGAAGCCTTGCTTTGCCCACCACTAAAGTAAGTTTAAAGGGCAATCCAAAAGAGTAGTCGGGGTACAGGTGAAGAGATCGGTGTAGGCGGCTAACCGCATAAACAATACACAAAGTGAGGGTCAGGAAGCGCGGCACAAAAAGACAAAACAAGGAAACGTTTCGTAGTGTTACAAAAAACACTAGACTCAGCTAAGTGTGTGTGTATAAGAGGTGAAAATGTAGTCCAGCTAATCAGTCCATGATGAGTTTCCAGCTGTGTGAGTGTCCGGATTATTGTCAGCTGTGGCAGGAGTAGATGAGTGCAAAGAGTTCTGGGAGTTGTAGTTCGATAGGAATACCGGAAGTAATCTCCAGTGGAGAAAACACCGCTGGCAATCATAACAATATACATACATAACAAACATCAGAACTTAGATAAATACATGCACAAACAAGACAATGACTAGTGTGTTTAAAAATAAATAAATGAAATAAATTAACGTAATGAAAATGGATAATAATAACCAATTAAAAATAAAGAATAAAAAAAGATTATAAATACATGTAAAAAATAAATAAATAAATGAAGGAACGAATGAACAAACAAATAAGAGCATAAAATAAATAAATAAGTAAATAAATAGATAAAAGAAAGAGCATTAAATCAAAAAATAAAAGAGCATAAAATAAATAAATTTAAAAAAAGAGCATAAAATAAATAAATAAATAAAAGAGCATTAAATTAAAAAAGCATAAAATAAATAAATAAATAAAAGAGCATTAAATAAATAAAAGAGCATAAAATAAATAAATAAATGAAAGAGCAATAAATTTAAAAAGAAATTGGCATAAAATAAATAAATAAATAAATAAATAAAAGTGCATTAAATAAATAAATACATAAATAAATAAATGAGCATTAAATAAATAAATAAATAAATAAAATACACAATGTATATCTATTCAGATGATATGTAATTTCTCTCTCTCTCTCTCTCTCTCTCTCTCTCTCTCTCTCTCTCTCTCTCTCTCTCTCTAGGACTTTGTGCGTGAGCTGCTCGGCAGGATAAGAGGAATGAGAAAACTCAGCGCCCCGCAAAAGAAAAGCTTCTAAGTGCTCACAAATGCCAGCGACAATCCAGCTACCTGGACTCCATGTCCCACAATCCATCACTCAGCCTACAGCCAACCTCATCCATATCCCAGGATTCATTTCAGGCCAGGAATTAATAAAACCAGAGTTAATTTTCCAAGGACTCGTATCCCACAATGCAACATCTAAACGGAGTGATCCGCTTCCCACTGATCCCACAATAAATCCAAGAGTGGAAAAGTTAACCCAGGACACAAAAATAAAACACAGAAACAATCGGCAGGGCTATACAGGCCCAATTATCACACTGTTTGGCCAGGTATTACAGCTATTTTTATGAAACCACAAGCTGTTTTATTAAGTATGATTTACATATTTCTTTTCATTTGAAGTCCGTTTTTTCCTTGGGTAACTGATATTGTTTTTTGTTTTTTTTGTTATTACTATCATTACTATAATTTTTCCTCCACATCTGACTCTGGATCAGCAGTGATGGCCAATATTCATTAGCATCTGTCCTGTTAAATTCGTCACTTTGAAGCATGGTGTAATACTTAGAGTCATAACCTACTTTAAAGTCATATAACTGATCAGACTACATATCAATACCTGTTTTTAATACAACTTTCAAGAATGGTTAACCGTTCTGGTGAAAATAACTACTTTCATAAAGTGGATGTGATTAAAATACATTAAAAGTTGAGAGTGATTTTGGGATGTATTGCCAGAAAGTCAAGGAATAAGGCTATATTGGGAATTAAACACTAGTGACTGTGCAAGTATACACTGAACTTTATATTATAGAGGGTCGAGTGCATTGAATTGTGGATTATAGTTTTCTGAATTGCATATTTTGGCAAATGCATTCAAGCAATGTAGCATACATGTTGTAAACTTCTGAGTTAGCATTCGAGCGTAGTGTTCTAGTATGCTATTCTGAACATAGCCTGAGATTTGAATGCTTTTAAAAGACAACAAGGGCTGCATGACAGTGGATCAAGTGATATTTCACGGAAAAGCATAACTGTTTGGCAAAATTCATACTAATATTACTAAAACATACACATTTTAGAAAGAAGGCATGCCCGAAAGCTTGGGGGAAGATCAAATCATACTAAATGTATGGATGAGGTATGAATTTAAAGATGTGGCAAAAAATTGTTTTGGAAATCGACTCGAATTGCTATTCTCTTTTGAATGGATTCTGAGATTAGTTTTTAACAGCAGATGGCGCTGTGTGCTTTACAAGCAGTCATACTCCGCTTGCTAGTAATGGCTGGTTTATGAAGCTTTGAAACCTATAACATTTTTTTGTTTTGAAGCAGTGGTTTAGAGTGCATACTAAAAAACTCACATGATTTCAATAAACGTGGCTTCGTTATATCATAACTGTGTACGAAACATTTTGAAAAATCAATGATTCTCCACTAGGGGGCGATCTGTGTGATACCATAAAATCAACATGACTCATGCGGATTCATTTAAGATTCACCCCAGTGGGGAATAACTAGACAGGCTTAATTGGTTTTACCTGATCTTGGATCAGTTTTACTAGTTAGTATACGTTTTAATGAAGCATTCGAAATATGAAAAGGCATAATATTAGTTAATAGTCTCTTGTTGGCCTGTTTAGCAGAGCCTACAATGGAACAAACAATATAGAACCATTGAATATTTATAAAATGACGCATTATATGCAGATATTTAATGACATTAGATAATATGCTAAGTGCATTTATCGTTTATACTGTCAATTTAAAGTTGGTAATATGTTATCTAATATCTAGCATGTGGTGTTTCGAAAGCTTCCAAACAGCTTAATTTCTCCTATCAATGCTTCTGCTTGTGTCCAGTTGCTTACAAATACCACTTGAACCTAAAATAATCATAAATAATGTTAAGAAAGGTTTAAGTGAATTACAACATTGTTCACAGTGAGCTGTGTTTACATTAATCTCATGACAGAAAAGCCAACTTACATGACTCAGCTGAATGCCATCTGCTGTGAGAGCAGCCTAGAGCGCCATCTACTGTTAAAAACTAGCCTAGAGCGCCATCCGCTGTTAAAAAACAGCCTTCTGCGCCATCTGCTGTTAAAAACTAGCCTTGAGCGCCATCTGCTGTTAAAAACTAGCTTAGAGCGCCATCTGCGCTATAAAAAATAAACTTCAGTTGAATTGAATCTACTCTTAAAAATGATCCTAGAGTGCCATCTGCTGTTAAAATTTAGCCTAGAGGCCAATCAACTATTAAAAACTATCCTAAAGTGCTATCTGCTGTTAAACTCTAGCCTAGAGAGTCATTTGTGGTTAAAAACTAGCCTAGAGCACCCTCTGTTGTTAAAAACTAGCCTAGAGCGCCATCTGCTATTCAAATCTAGCCAAGAGCGCCGTCTGCTGTTAAAAACTAGCCTAGAGCACAGTCTACTGTTAAAAACTAGCCTAAAGTGCCATCTGCTGTTAAAAGTTAGCCTAGATCGCAGTCTACTGTTAAAAATTAGCCTAAAGCACCATCTACTGTTAAAAACTAGCCTAGAGAAAAGTCTACTGTTAAAAATTAGCCTAGAGTGCCATCTGCTGTTAAAATATGGCCTAGAGCATCGTCAACTGTTAAAACCTAGCCTAGAGGGATACCTAGAGCGCCACCTGCTATTAAAAAGTAGCCTAGAGCGCTATCTGCTGTTAAAAACTAGCCTAGAGTGCCATCTGCTGTTAAAACTAGCCTAGAGCGCCACCTACTGTTAAAAACTAGCCTAGAGCGCCACCTACTGTTAAAAACTAGCCTAGAGCGCCACCTACTGTTAAAAACTAGCATAAAGCGCCATCTACTGTCAAAAACTAAGCTCAGAATTGATTCAATAGAGAATAGTGATGCATTTTGGAATTGATTTCTCAAAGGTTTTTTTTGCCACAGCTCTAAAAGAATTAGCCACTAAAGTAAAACAGCTATGAATTTCCGTGAGGTCGCATTGGTATATCTTCTTGACAGACATGCTGTGTCTAACGATAGCTGGACGACGCATCTAGTTTGACTCGAGCCATGACTGAAATCTCCTAATATTGTTAGGCGTTTATCCGGTTTCAGACGGAGCCTGCCAAAGAATATAAAATGGCTGAATATTAGCATTACAAAGTGCTACGGGTGTAGACTGATACATGTATATTCTGTTTCGCTATAAAGAACATTTAATCTTCGTGTCATACTCATGGGTCAGATTTGTGTTTGATGGTGTACGTGGTGTAACAAGGAATCCAGGGGAAAACTATGGTGCTGTTTAAACTTTTAACCCAACATAGAGTGTGTTTTGCAGGCCGAGAGAGAAAGAATAACTCGAGATTCGCTCTGGATGAATCTACTATTTTTATGAGTTTCTGTCAGCCTGCATCTAACTACCATTGTGGGTTTCGAAAAGGTTTGCGTGTGTTTGAGTATGCTTCGACCCTTCTCTCTGAGAAGACCATTCAGGGTTTAGGCTGATTTATTTAATTTTGTTTCTAAAATGTAGAGATTTTGAGCGTACGAAAGCTTTATTTATGCATGTTTTATTGGCATGATAGGAACATTATGGATTGCTTTCTTAAAGCGATGATTTGTCTTTTTTATACATTATTACAAGTATTACTCTTTAACTATTAAAATCACAACTTTTTATTCACTGTATATCTGCGTTTTTGGGTGCTTTGAGTTTTTGGGTTTGGTTTTTTATTATATATGTAAAGTGTGGTCTTTTGTGCTGTTCTACTTATAATAAAGGCAAAATGTCTGAACTGTTATAATAAATGTTGTTCAGTGTTGCATAATTTAATTCACGCACAATATAGCTGAAGTCAGAATTATTAGCCCCCCTGTAAAGTTTCCAACATAAAGGTTCATTCTGAAAACGTAGCTCTATATACATTTCTGGAGATCGCGAATTATGTAGCCAGAGGAATGTATGGCTGCATTTCCTCTTTAAAAAGAAACGCTACAGGGTGGTATGACGCCTTTTCTTTTTCACGCTTTCCAGCTGACCGCTTACCTCCATGTGGACGGCTTTTACCAGTTTGTCCAGTACGTAGGAGGATTTGAGACGCAAAGCGGAGTTGACTGTGACGACGGGGTTCAAGTCTGGCGAAGAACGATTCCAGAAAGCAGGTAAAACAAAAGCAAAAGGCAAAAAATAAACAAGTAAATAAGATGGTGAGAATGTGGTCAAATCTGAAAAACGTGGTAAAAAAAAATACAAAAATCAGGCTGCCACGAGGGCTTTTCTTTTTCTGGATCTCTTTTGAAAACACTGTCAGTTGGGTTTAGGGAAGTGGGTGGGCGCTGGTCAATCGGTGCTTTTAAAACCAGAAATTGGTTGAGTTTAGTGAAGGAGGAGGGTGGGAGGATCGGTCAGTCAGTCGGTCAGTTGACAGCGGCCTCTGATGGATTTATGCAAGAACAACAGGCGCGAATGGCACTCGTGAGAGAAATTTGATAGCTCCTAGAACACATTTGGCGCTCTCCAGAAATGTACATAGGGGTATGTAATCAGAATGAGCCTGGGTTGGTATTTTCCCCCTAATTTCTGTTTGATGGAAAGAAGATTTTTTTCAACATATTTCTAAACAATAGTTTTAATATCTCAATTCTCATAACTGATTTCTTTTATCTTTGCCATGATGACAGTAAATAATATTTTACTAAATGCTTTCCAAGATACTAGTATTCAGCTTAAAGTGACATTTAAAGGCTTAACTAGGTTAATTAGGCAAGACATTGTATAATGATGGTTTGTTCTGTAGACAATCGGAAAAAAAATATTGCTTAAGGGGGCTAATAATATTGACCTTAAAATGGTTAAAAAATGTAAATAAAATAGCTTTTATTCTAGCCAAAATAAAACCAATAAGACTTTCTCCAGAAGAAAAAATATTATGGGAAATACTGTGAAAAATTCCTTACTCTGTTAAACATCATTTGGGAAATATTTAAAAAATGATAATAATTTTGACTTTAATTACGCACAAGCAAGCCAATATAAGGTTTGTGTTGTTGTTTGGGAAAATCATCCATGCTTCAGGCTGTTCATCACAAATTTGCATCTAATTACTGAATATGTCACATTAATCCTGAAAATATATGAATCTGCTTCCTTGCTGAGACTGTTTATTAACTGGTACTGATCAGAAATATCTATCATCGGTCTATTCTGTTAATACATATTCACAGTTTTCTCCACCATGTGTATGAAATATGCAGTTTATCAGTGATGTAAACTGTTGTGTTTGTGTCATACAGGATATCGTGATCAATTAGAGTTGATTAAAGAGTTTTAAAGCTTTATTTTAACTATTTAAGTTGTACAACTTTATTAATCCTGCGAGGGACAATTAATCATGACACATCCTACAAAAAAATACTAAAAATCACACAAAAACAATATGATAAATGTTACGACCCTGGTCTAGGGTCAAGGACGTAACATGAATAATGCACTCGACAAAAAAAAAAAACTTTTAAGAACCCTTAGAGTCGGGATCGTGTAACAACTCGCTGTGGTACATGATGAGACGAGAACACGATACTTAACAAAAGACGAACTTATTGACAAACACTTACTGGATACAAACTGGATAGACAGGACACGCAGACGGGACATCGACGTTGACAATACAATACCGGAACACGAAGGACACAGACAGAAGGGTATAAATACAAGGGGAGAGGATTAAACTATGAGATACAGGGGATGAACACAGGTAAAACTAATGAACACTGAAGACGGTGGGAAACGGAACAAAGGGATCACATGATGACAACAGAAGCACATGGACATGACAGAACACTGACAGATCGTTTATTTTGTCGGGTTTTTTTGTCATTTTTTCTTTGTCTTTTTAAAGACCCAAAACGTGAAGCCTTACCTCGAAGAGGACCCACAAGAAAAATAATAAACACAAAAGTACACTCTACCTAAACACCCACAATAAAACTACCTACACCTTACAAGGAAATAAAAAATAACAGAAAAAAATACAATACTGCCCCTCACTTCCTACCTACATATAAAACAACAGGAGAAAATATTTACAATAAAGAAAAGTGTGGAATCCAACCCCTACTGCTTCAACCGTGTAAGACACATCCAGGCATGCTTCATAACAAATTCAAAAATGTAATAATAATTTAAAACATTAAAATATAATAAAGCTGAACCTGGGCAGCATGGTGGCGCAGTGGGTAGCACAATCGCCTCACAGCAAGAAGGTCGCTGGTTCGAGCCCCGGCTGGGTCAGTTGGCGTTTCTGTGTGGAGTTTGCATGTTCTCCCCATGTTGGCGTGGGTTTCCTCCGGGTGCTCCGGTTTCCCCCACAAGTCCAAAGACATCCGCTATAGGTGAATTGGGTAAGCTAAATTGTCCGTAGTGTATGTGTGTGAATGAGTGTGTATGGATGCTTCCCAGTCGTGGGTTGCAGCTGGAAGGGCATCCACTGCGTAAAACATATGCTGGCTAAGTTGGCGGTTCATTCCGCTGTGGCGACCCCAGATTAATAAAGTGACTAAGCCGAAATGAAAATGAATGAATGAATGAATGAATGAATATTTCATTGAATTTAGATTTTTTGTTAAAAATCATTTTTCATAAGCTATCAAATTGTAATAATTTACTTTGATTGATGACATTAATTGACATAATTAAGAACTAATTCAGTTAAGTGTACTAATTAAGTGTAATTAATTATAATTTGTCCATTCATAAGTCAATACGTCAGCCTTAGCTAAAGAGCAAAGATACATTACAAATGATGAGACGATGAAATGGCTTAATTTTTTATTTACTTAATTCTTTTACTAAATTTTTTGATAGTTGATTATTTGGTTTAATTAAGCACATAAATGTAAAAAAAAAATCACCATTAATTTGTCAATCAATTTTTGTAAATACTTATCGTATTTCGTCCCTCATTTATTAGTATTATGTGTTTGCTTATGTGTGTTTCATCCAAAATTAATGTTACTCTCCTCCCCTTTGACTCACCACCTTTGTGATGGTAACAATATGATGGATGCAGAACTGCTTAAACAGCACAGATGCATTACAAACACAAGTATATGCATGAAATGGCTTTAATTCAAAACAAAATATTTACTCATATATTTTTTACATCTGATTATACTGCTTTAATTAAGTGCATAGTCACCATTTCATATGACAAATGTTGCGCAGATGCATTGCAAACACAAGTATATGCATGAAATGGCTTAACAGTGGTGCCTTCCCCTTTAAATTCCCTGACCCACTTTCAGCAAGGCATATAAATGAGACGAGGGGGGGGAGAGGTGCATGTGAGGAGAATGTCTAATGACAGACTCGCGCTCACCTCCAGATGTGCAACACAATCCATTCAAACGTCATTTACTCCAATCAACAATCTACATTGAAAGGCTATCAGGGCTTCTCTGCAAGTAAACCAGCCATTAGCTCTAATTTGATTGGCATCAATGCTGTTGTCCACCATTATAGCATCGTATTAAGACCGAAATAGCCCACTTTAGATAATGCATTCTCTCAAAGCACATGTTTTTTTACTCTTTGCATATGATTTTTAGTTCTTTTTTGTCTCATTCATTGTGTTTTTCTCTCATGTCTATCATGCAGTGTTTAGTGTGGATGTGCTATAGGACAAAGGAAGACGCTGCTGCAGTGATTGACCATGTGAGGAAGATTAAAAAGCCACATGCAGCAGGATTGCATTTCCAGAAAAACATATTCATTCATGTAGTCGTGCATTTCAATTCCATTCTTTCATTCACTGATGAAAACAAGCCAATGGTACATTTATTATTGAAAAAAAAATCTATTTATAGTTAATGAGCTTCTCTTTGGTTTTACACTGCAATTAATTGCATAGAAGAAGAAAAAAAAGATTGCTGGAGAGAACACAGAGCTAAAGGTTTACATTTTTACCAAAGATAAACCCATGTGTTATGAATCCTTCCTTTCGATGCCCTTTTCTGTGTGTGAATTTGTCAAGAAATCATATTCTTTTATATCAAATCTGTATTTTATGTTTATTTTTTGGCTTGTTTTTTCCATTACAAATGTGTATGAGAGTGTACAGTGCTGAGCATAAATAAGTGCACCCCATTTTGATAATGAATATTTGCATCCATTTTTTAGCAGTGAATATAGGTAATATGTCGGTGTGGCGGCACGGTGGCTCAGTGGGTAGCACTGTCGCCTCACAGCAAGAAGGTCGCTGGGTCGAGGTGAATTGGATGAACTAAATTGTAGTGTATGAGTGCGTCTGTGAATGCAAGAGTGTATAGGTGTTTCCCAGTACTGGATTGTGGCTGGAAGGGCATCTGCTGTGTAAAACATATGCTGGGATAGTTGGCTGTGTAAAACATATGCTGGGATAGTTGGGATATATTAAGCAGATATGTTTATTAAAATAATATTTTAGTCACCGAACATTTTTAGAAACAGATAGTACATTTAAATTCAAGCAAAATATTGCACAAAAATGCTAAATTGTATATATTCTTTTGTTTCTCTTGATTTTTCCTCTTTTTAAAATTTTTGTTAAATATTTTCCCCACAAATAAATTTGGGTGTACTATTTTTGGACCATTATTGTAAGTTATTTGGTTTGATTAGCTCCAGATTTGGCTCAATATCAACCAATCTAATGTATATGTGCAACTATAATATTGTAAAGCATTTACTACATGTAATTTAAAGACAAAATGACCCTTAATCTCAAAAATCTGAGCAAGTTTACATGTTGAACTTGTTTTCATGAAATACAGATTTTTTTAAATAGAGATTACAATTCTGACTTTTTCATCGAATTTTAAGGTCAAATTTGCAAAGTTGTAAAAAACTTGCGACAGAAAAAACCCAACTAATGTGTGAATTTTGATATATAACGACTCACATGAAATCTGCATATTTTTAGGCCATCATTAATTCTATTTATTTACTTATGATTTTATGAAATAATAAATATATATGTATTTATTTAGTTTTTATATTAATTTCAGTATTATTGACTAATATGCAATTGTTCTCATTCTGAAAACGTACCAGTGGATAAATTTCTGGAGATCGCGAAATACGTCCCGGGAGGTAAGTTTTTGCAGTTTTTGTTTTCTCGAATCCACCAGAGGTCGCTGTGTACGCTTTTTGAGATCTCAAATTTCTCTTGCGACTGCCATTCGCACCTGCCGTTCTCGCGTTAACCCACCAGAGGCCGCTGTTGACTGACTGTTTGGCTGACTGAATGTCTGACTGACCGATCGACTGACCCACCCTCCTCCTTCCCTAAACCCAACCAATTTTATTGATTGAGCTGCCCACCCGCTTCCCTAAACCCAACCAACAATTTTCAAAAGCAATCCAGAGAAAAGAAAAGCCCTCATCTGATTTTTATCTGCTTTCTGGAACCGTTCTTCACCGGACTCGAACCCCGTCGTCGTGGTCAACTCCTCTCTGCGTCTCAAGTCCGCCTATGTACATGGCGAGCTAACGGGACAAACTGGTTACAGTGGGAAAGATGTCCATACGGAGGTAAGCGGTCAGCTGGTAAGCGAGAAAAGGAACGGCGTCATACCGCCCCGTAGTGTTCGTTTAAAAAATTAAATACAGTCATAAGTACCTCTGGCCACATAATTCGCGGTCTCCAGAAACGTGTATAGGGCTACATTTTCAGAATGAGCCTGTGTTGAATTGTTTATATGATTTAGTTCAAGTTCAATTATTTATAAAGCACACTTAAAAACAGCCACAAGACAATTATAAAAACATGGATGTAAAACCAAGAGAAACAACAGAATCAATTTAAAAATAAAGCAATCGACAAAACTATTAAAATATAATACTAAAAAAGCCAAACCGAGCAGATAAAAATAGAAAGTGATGGTGATTTATTTACAATACATTTTGTAAAGCAATATTTTCAGACCTTTAGTAGATGCATCATATGAGAGACATGCTTTGTTTATCAAACAACTGGATCTTAAATAGAAATAAAAAAAGTAAAAAGTTAACATTTTTTATTTCATGTTTTGAAATCATTCTGCATAAATCCCAGCACAAAATGTTCACAGATTCTGTCTGGCCCTGGATATAACCTTGCAACTGCAAAACAGTCACAAAAATAAGTGTGTTTTTGATAAAAACAAGAAAATAAAAATTAACACTTTAACCTCACGACTGAGCAGAGTATATATATTCAGTCATTAATTTTCTTTTCGGCTTAGTCCCTTTATTATTCTGGGGTCGCCACAGCGGAATGAACCGGCAACTTATCCAGCATATGTTTTATGCAGCGGATGCCCTTCCAGCCGCAACGCATCACTGGGAAACATCCACACACACACTACAGACAATTTAGCCTACCCAATTTACCTATAGCGCATGCCTTTGGACTTGTGGGGGAAACCGGAACACCCGGAGAAAACCCACGCCAACACGGGGAGAACATGCAAACTCCACACAGTAATGCCAACTGACCCAGCCGAGGCTCGAACCAGCAACCTTCTTGCTGTGAGGCGATTGTGCTACCCACTGTGCCACTGTACGACCCCCATATATATATATATATATATATACATATATGTAGTCTTTGTTGTATGTATATCTTCTATGTATTATCTTTATGTAGACAATAATAGCGTTTTACATTTAAATCCTTTCATTTGTCATATTTAAAGATATTTACTGCTGCACATCTTTGTGTGTGTAATAAACAACGTGTACATGCATTTTGGACCCGCATATCCCTAATGCACTCCTAAAAAAAACATGTGCCACAAATGAGCACAAATGCATTTACTATTTAAACAATATGGCACAGGATATAAAAATGATACATGCGCTGGGTTAAACTAGCAAAAAACTTGCATCACATCTGGTGCGTGACAGAGCCCTATTATTTGTTCTGCTCAAAATAAAAAAACTGGGAATATGCAATCTGGAATAATCTAAATAACAGCAGCCAAACTAAACCTTTACCCACCACCTTATCTGAACACACACAGAAACCTCAACATCATCAATACAAGCATTACGGCATTTTAGCATCAGAGAAAGACACATTCTCAATCAAATTCAGTTTCAAGAAATCTCATTGAAAAAAATAACACATCCACAATCTCAAATCCTGTTTCATTTATGAAGAAGATCTTATTCGCAGTGGCCAATAGATTTTCAGCAACTGAGGCAGATTTGTGTTTTTTTTTTTTGCTGGTTAATATTTAACTTGCCCAGCGCTGACCCAGATCTGTGGAGAAACAGCGGCTCTGAAAGCTCTTCAGGAACATGCCTTCAATCACGTGAGCCTGACTGTCTGCGTGTGTATGGTGCGAGTGTGCTGTAATTGGTTTACTTCACTCCAGTAATCACAGTCTGTCTCCAGAGATGTGTAAGTACTGGAAAACCTCTAGTGCTATCCGAGTCTCCATTCACTTCACAGCCATTACAACAGCCTTCCGCTTTTTTTTACTCTACTACTGCTACTATTATTAGAAAACCACAATGGCTGTTAAAATGATTCCAGTCCACTACTACTTTTACTAAGTGGACACTTTAATTTTACAGGGGTTCATTTTTTATTAAAATGCAACCTTCACTGTAAAGAAATACTACTATTCAGTGATAAAATATCTACTATTCAATACGTTATATTAAAATCAGCATAATTAAATATTCATTCATTCATTTTCTTTTCGGCTTAGTCCCTTTATTGTTGCCCTTCCAGCTGCAACCCATCACTGGGAAACATCCACACATTTCCATTCACACTCATACACTACGGACAATTTACCTTACCCAATTCACCTATAGCGCATGTCTTTGGACTTGTGGGGGAAACCGGAGCACCCGGAGGAAACCCACACAAACATGGGGAGAACATGCAAACTCCACACAGAAACGCCAACTGGCCCAGCCAGGGCTCGAACCAGCAACCTTCTTGCTGTGAGGTGATTGTGCTACCCACTGAGCCACCGTGCTGCCCTAATTAAATATATAATATATAAATATTTAATTACACAAATTGAATTATACTGATTTTAATATAATGTATTAAATACACTGTAAAAAATACTGGGTTCCACACAATTCCTTTATGTTCTCCCAACACAAATTGATTAAGTTAAATTAATCGTTTTTACAAATTTAAGTAGATTGAACATAAAACAATTATGTTGTCTCCCAAACAACTTAGGAATTGTGTTGGTTCAGCTCAATTTCAATAAGCAGTTTGAACAAGCAGGCAGCAAAAGTACTTTTTTGGAGTGTAGGTAGGTTAAAATATTTAGATAGAAATGGCTTTCAGAGATTATGACAAAATAAATAATCTCCCCCAGCTGTCATCAATAAACAAATTTAATAAACAAATATTACAAATAAATTAGATTACAGAAGTCCACAGTGTCAAATTTGCACAAACACTGAAATAAAGAAATGATTCATTGGATTTTCTAAAAGAAATTAATGCAAGTGGTTGCAAACAATTGATATGGGCTGAATTTAACCAAATTAAATATATTGATGTTCAACTTAATTTGTTTAAATTCAGCCCATATCAATTGTTTGCAACCACTTACCTTAAAAAAAAAAGAAAAAAAAAAAAGAGTAGATCCAATAAATCATCAAACGAAACATCAAACTGAAGCAATGACCTTGTGTTGTTTACATCTCCGGGATCTTTCTCTATAGTCCAGCGGAACAAATTCAGTCATTTAAATCGATTAGCAAAGCCCCACTCACACTAAAGAGATAAATGCCAGAGATCCAAATGCTAATTATTATACGTTTCTTGAAAAATACTAACTGCATTGAAGTGATTGAGTTCAACTAAAAATGAAAATTAGCTGTAAATGTACTCACCCAAATGAATTTTTCCTCCTCTGTAGAATATTAAAGAAGATGGTCCTTGATGATCCGTATCACACTGAAAACAAATATATATACTGTATATTAATACTTGTGGCTCCTGACGATACATTGATGTTTTATGAAGCTATCAAGACACTGAACATTATAAATGAATTATTATAAATCCACAGGTTCTACTAAAGTAAAAGGTCATCTATATCTTGGAGGGCCTGAATGTAAATTAATTAGATTTTTGTGTGAACTATCCCTTTACGTTTTTAGTTTTCTACTGAACATTTAAAATCTATTTAGACATTAACAACATGTAAAAAAACGTTTTTTTTTATTTTAGTCAGACTGCACGTTTTCAATGCTCGAGTGATGCTGAGATAGGAAAGCATGAAATGTTTGTGATTTGGACGTGTGATGCTGAAATCTGACTGGGCAGAAATTAGTCTCCCTTTTCAAACAGGACTAAGAGTTAGACACACTTGTTATCCTCATACTGAAATGTAATTATCTATTTCTGAGATCCTATAAACAACACTGTAAAAAAATGCTGGGTTCCACACAATTCCTTTATGTCATGCCAATACAAATCACTTAACTTAATAGTTTTAACAAATTTAAGTGAACTGAACATAAAACAGCCGCAACCCATCACTGGGGAACACCCATACACACTCATTCACACACATACACTACGGACAATTTGGCTTACCCAATTCACCTATAGCGCATGTCTTTGGACTTGTGGGGGAAACCGGAGCACCCCCACGTGAACACGGGGAGAACATGCAAACTCCACTCAGAAATGCCAACTGACCCAGCCGGGGCTCGAACCAGCGACCTTCTTGCTGTGAGGCGATTGTGCTATCCACTACACTACTGTGCTGCCCTGTTGCAAATTTATTGAAAAATAAAAAACCTGAAAAATCACATGTACAGAAGTATTCACAGCCTTTGCTCAATACTTTGTTGATGCACCTTTAGCAGCAATTACAGCCTCAAGTCTTTTTGAATATGATGCTACAAGCTTGGCACGCCTGTCTTTGGGAATTTTTGCCCATTCCTCATTGCAGTACCTCTCAAGCTCTATCAGGTTGGATGGTAAGTGCCGGTGTACAGCCATTTTCAGATCTCTCCAGAGATGTTCAATAGGATTTAGGTCTGGGCTCTGGTTGGGCCACTTAAGGAGTGGTTATGAAGCCACTCCATTGATATTTTGGCGGTGTGCTTAGGGTCATTGTACTGCTGGAAGATGAACCGTCGCCCCAGTCTGAGATCAAGAGCACTCTGAAGCAGGTTTTCATTCAGGATGTCTCTGTACATTGCTGCATTCATCTTTCCCTCTATCCTGACTAGTCTTCCAGTTCTTGGATGGTATTAGCCTGGTGATGAGCGGTGCCTGGTTTTTTCCAAACGTAACGACAGCTGTAGGAAGAGTCCTGGTGGTTCCAAACATCTTCCGCTTACGGATGATGGAGGCCACTGAGCTCATTGGATCTTTCAGAGTAGCAGAAATATGTTTCACAGAAAAACTAAATATTGCAATGTTCGATTTTGTTTTTCAATATTGTGCAGCCCTAATTTACAGTAAGAAAATGACCAAACTTCTTCATGGAACATGATCTTTATTTAATATTTGAATGACTTTATGAAATGTCTGTATAAGTTTGACTTATACAATGTATTTTTGCTTATATTGACATATATACTCATTTCCAGGGCCAAAAATGAGTCATTTTTAAAAAACACAGTAAGTCATAGGGACATAAATGGCCTTATTTACTGACAAAAACACCTAATATTATCATATCTGATCTTTGAAAGAGTTTTAATAGGCAGACCTAGTTGGGTTAAATGGCATAATGTGATCTGCATTGTTTATATAGGTTAAATCTGCTATTCAGAGTTAGTGTGCTCACAGATGCTCCAGTAAAGCAGATTAACAGCTCTTAAAAACACACATAATCATGTGCATGTGTGTGTGTGTGTGTGTGTGTGTGTGTGTGTGTGTGTGTGTGTAAGA
>CAIGQW010000298.1:8768799-8781514 GCA_903798125.1 Danio choprae | reverse complement strand
AGATTAATAAAGGGACTAAGCCGAAATGAAAATGAATGAATGAATGAATGTTGTATTCTTGATATAAAAATATTTAAAAGTACCACACGACTTTGAGTGTGTGTCACACCCTATACACGTCGTTCGCCTAGTCCCAGTCACCACTCACAATCACCATCCACCACACCCATTAACGATCACCAGAGTTCTATTCACACACACCTGTACCTGCAATCACCCACTTCCTATATATACTCACCTCATTCAGTCACTCATCGGCTGGAATCGAAGTTGGATGGTCTCCGCTTCCTGGATCTTCTCTCTAGTGCTCCGATCTCTCCTGTGCTCCGTGGAGGCTTGCTTTACCTGTGGATGCAAACAACCGATTAAGGGAAGTAACTTTTCACACTAAGTCAGGGTAACCACTCCATTCACGACTACACTTTGTGCTTCAGAGCACTCGCCGCCAGCAGCGGTTGGAATCAGGTTGCACTCCTGGCAGCCTACAGCAAAGGACTAAAACCTAACATCCACGAACACATGGTGATCTATGATGACAGCGCAAACCTAGAAACTTTTATCAAAAAGGCCCCCAACATCTTGCCTCCTTGTGTGCCAGCCATGTACCCCCTCTCAGAACTCCTTCGACTCCTATCGTATCACCGTGTCAGAACGTCAACGACGGATCCGGAACAGGCTATACCTATATTGTGGAGAAACCTCCCATCTCATCTCCACCTATCCCATCTCCAAGTATCACATACCCATGGTAACCAATGAAACCCGGTATCAGATCATCACCATCCAGAACTCACCATTGGGCGATGGTTAGATCTCCCAGCGGACCCAAGAAATCACTCTCCTTACTACTCTGAGCCATTTGGAAAAAAACGTCCTGCTGGTCGTCCCACGGGCGAACGTGGATGTTTTCTTGGGTAGACCCTGGCTTGGGCAACATCAAACCACCATTGATTGGAGCACAGGGGAAATCCTTGCGTGGAGTACCACGTGCAACAGCCACATCCGCCAACCCTCCATACCCAAGTCCACACCTACTTGGAAATCTCTCTCTCTCCAAACCACCACCATGGAAAGCTTGGCCATCGACTCCTCTATCACCATCCCGACTACCTATCACTCCTTCCTCGATGTGTTCAGTAAAGAACGTGCCACTCAACTGCCCCCTCACCGGCCCTGCGACTGTAGTATCAACCAGCTGCCAAATGCCAAATTACCGCATGGAAGGATCTACCCTCTTTTTTGTCCTGAGCACGAGGCCATGGAGAAGTACTCCAGGAAGCCCTACGCCAGGGGTTCATCAGACCCTCCACGTCACCTGCCGCAATGAGCTTCTTTTTTGTTTCCAAAAAGGATGGAGGACTATGACCATGTATCAATTACTGTACCGCCACGGTGAAGTTTGCTAGATCCCTGGTTCCAGGAAAGCGAGAGGGTGTGGGACTCAGCACACGTCCATCTCCAGAGGGCAGTGTGGAGGCATACCGAGGCCACAAACCGTCGCAGGTTACCTAACCCCATTTACCACCCGGGGGAAAAGGTATGGCTATCCACAAGAAATATTCGCCTCTGACTGCCCTGCAAAAAGCTGAGTCCCCGCTACACAGCGCCATTCACTATTTACTCCCAGATAAACCTAGTCCCTTACCGTCTCAACCTACCTCCACGTTATAGAATCTCCTCCACCTTCCACGTAGCCCTACTAAAACCGTACACTAACCCCACATCTATCGGGTCCAGGAGATTCTCGACTCACGGCGGTGGAACAGCTGACTCCAATACCTCGTGGACTAGGAAGGATTCGGCCCAGAGGAGAGGTCATGGACTCCCTGCGATGACATCGTAGATCCTACTCTTTTCTAGGAATTCCATCGACAACACGTAGATTGGCCAGCTCCTCGAGGCAGAGGTTGCCCCCGCCGCCGATCTAGGGTGCCAGGAGTCACCCGTGGAGGGGGGGTACTGTCACACCCTCTGCACATTCCCTCAGTCCCAGTCACAATCACCATCCACCACACCTGTAAACGATTACCAGTTCTAATCACCCACACCTGCACCTGCAATCACCCACTTCCTATAAATACTCACCTTATTCAGTCACTCACCGGCTGGAATCGAAGTTGGATGGTCTTCGCTTCCTGGATCTTCTCCCTAGTGCTCCGATCTCTCCTGTGCTCCTTGGGACTTGCTTTCTGTACCTGTGGATGCAAACAACCGATTAAGGGAAGTGACTTTTGATTCATTGATGATTGCTATAAACTTTAACTTACCGCTTAGGCAATTGTGTGAGAAAGCCTTCAACCCGTTGCACCGCTCACCTGTTTGTTCACGCTCCACAATAAATACTTACGAAGTAATCCCTGCCTTCTCTCCTTGTGTGTGTGACCGTGACAGTGTGGTTGTTCCTGAAACCCGAAAACTGCACATATTGATTTTATAGGATTAAATTAACACAATTAGTAAATCAATGAAGAACGTACATTTTTAGGCGCAATTTGATGGAAAGAAAACAGAAAGTTTGCTTCACTGAGCTTCTTACAAGAAAAATCGTAAAACATCCGGTCGTGGTGATTCATTTGGTTGATTTGAATTGTTTGAATTAATCGTTTAAGTAAATCATGGCTTTCCTGACTGAAGTGACTAAATTTGTAATTAATAACTCATTTATAATGTAAATACATTATGGTGGAGGCAATCTGAATAAATTCAGAATTTACAACTTATCATTTAAGTAACCTAAATAGTTCAATTAGACTATTTAAAAATACTACTTGTTTGTTAGGGTTAGGTATATAATAGTATAATAAGGTAGTATAATAGCCAGATATTGGCCTATAGGCTAAAGAAAGTTATGACCAAACTTAGTATGGCAAGCAGTGTTGACATTTTAATTTATAACTCGTACTAGTTAAATCTATTTTATTGTTACTAGTACTTATTTTTTAGATACTAGTATCTTTTCCATTAGTGTAACGCCCGGAGGGCGGAGGATAACAAGACGAGAGGGAGACGGATAAACATTACAAAAACGGGTTTATTAACACTTACGGGTAACACACACTGGATACGGGAAGACAGGACGAGACCCACACGATTCAAAATACCGGACAACAATGGACACAGACGAAAGGGTATATATGGAGGACAGATTGATTACACAGATGACACAGAAGGGATGAACGCAGGTGGAACAGATTAACAATGACAGTGGCGGGAGAAGGACAAAGAAAGCACTTTTATACTATTTTATACTCTAATTTTAACTTGAGCCTATAAGCACAGTGCTCAAACGACACAGCTTGAAGATCAACATCGTATCTACAAACAATCTGGAATACAACTTTACTAACAAGAGGGGAATTTTCGACAAAACAATCCTCCCGCTACCAGCTGCTTACATTCCTGAGACGGGAAAACACGGCTGTGAAAATGCCTCTGGATCGGATTAATTCAGAATCTCACTGCTGTGCAAACTGCCACAAACTTCTACAAAAGATTGCAGTTCTTGAAACAAAGTTACTTGCGATCCGACCAGAAATGCCGGATTACACAGGACCATTTCATCGTCGAACCCTCACAGCATACAGCCGGTGAGTCCTGTAAATCTACTCCAGCTACTGTTTTGAGCACAGAAAAACAGAATGAAACTGTTGAAAATGAACATGATAACTGATGGCATAAACAAGGCGCGAGACCAAAGGGTACTCGCGGGGTCAGATCACAAAGATCATACGCTGCTGCATTAGCGTCTTCTACCCCTAATACAGCTCGGACTCAAATACAGCTTCAGAACAGATATGAAGCTTTGAGTAATATGGGTGAAGAATCCCCAAATGCAGTCAGACAGAGATCGCATGACTCAGCAGCTAATTCTGCATGAAACGGAGGCTCAAGGCCGACTAGAATCAGGATTATTAGGAGCAGAGCCACAATGACATACTGCTTCCCTCATGCAACAGTTTCTGATGTACACAAAGAACTTGAGAAAATTTTGAAGATTATCATCCATGTGGGGAAGAATGACATTCGGAAGGAGCAGTCAGAACTGCTCAAGAGAGATTTCTGTGAACTCTTGGAAACAGTTGAAAGATTGAAAATTCAGCTGTTGATCAGCGGACCACTCCCTGCAAGAGGGACAAATATGTTTTCACGGCTTCTTGGCCTAAATGCCTGGCATTTGGTGCAAATTTGGTGCAAAAGTGCTAAAGGACAATATCTATTTCTGCCTCCATCATCCATCGGCTGTATGGATGATGGAGAAGAACTCAACCAAAATGGCACACACACCCCTAGTAAATGTTCTAGGGGTATGACGAATGACCACAGGACTTCAAATCAGCTCCTGAGTGGACTTGGGGCTAACGCATCTCACAAGGACAGTGATAACGCCACGCAGCCAAAACAACCACTGCACACAGACACATTGCCGCCTGCGCCCTGCACACTGAGCTCAACACAGACAGACTGATGCATCAGAACAACATCAAGACTCCGCTCTCAACAATGATCTTCAGGAAAATAGCCAGGACAATATATTTCAGCAGCCAGAATCTCCAGAGTCACAGCTGCTGTCACCAGACACGCTCTCATTGTCATCTTGCTCACCTCTCTTGGGTTTTTCAAAAAAGATGGAGGAACTGGTGTTTGCTGGAATCAAACTTTCACACTCCATTGCCGCAAGCCCCCAATTATCAACCAAAAAGCGGCTTGCTCCACAACCACCTCTGACCCCACCTGGAAGACCACCTCTGAGCCCACCTGGAAGAGCCCTCCGACTCTTGCCACACCGCCAGGGCCCAAACAACGCCCCATCTTCAGCTGGTGAACAAAACAAATCTCATTGATGTGTGTCGGGTGCCTACTTAGATAACAGTATGTTTATCAAATGTTTACAGAACAAGCGGGAACCCAGTATGCCTGTAGCTCTCTCTACGCAGATATGTGTTATATTACGTGACAGAAAATCAAAGGCCTCTTCAAGCCATAGAGCAAATCATTTAAATCTGGTGTCCATTAAATGTAGATCTGAGACTACTGTAGGGAAAACAGCTAAAACTGTTAAGTTAGCACTTTTAAACATCCGATCACTAAACAATAAGTCACTTCTAGTCAATGATTTTATCAACACAAATTGCCTTGATTTTATGCTTTTAAATGAAACTTGGCTAGATGACAGCTGTAGTGCAGCAGTCCTGAATGAAACCAAAAACAAATTTTGACTTTATGAGTGTTTGCAGAGCCAATAGGAGAGGTGGAGGCATTGCTGCCATGTTTAAAGATGTCTGTGAGTGTAAACAAGTGTCATTTGGTGACTATTTGTCCTTTGAATATCTGAGTATAACACTAAAGGGTGCTCCACGCATCTTACTGATCATTATCTACAGACCTCCAAAATATTCTCCAACTTAATGATGATTTTACAGAGCTGCTATCAATAGTAACCTCTGAATTTGACCATTTTACTATTGCTGGGGATTTTAATATTCACATTGATAATCCAGAAATCAATGCTGTAAAAGAACTCATGACTGTTTTTAACACTTTTGATCTGACTCAGCATGTTCAAGGACCCACACACAATCGTGGACACACTCTAGATTTAATTATAACTAAGGGTTTACACATTTCATCGACTGTTGTTAAGGATGTTGCACTATCTGATCATTTCTGTATTTTCTTTGATATATTGATCACTCCAGCCATTGAAGACAGATCTGTGTCTGTCAGAAAGAGATGCATAAATGAAAGCACTAGTGAGCAGTTTATGAAGGCCATATCACTAGCACTAAGCATATCTGCAGACTCTGTTGATTCTCTCCTTGATTTGTTTAACTCTAAAGTTAAGAATCTCATAGATGACATTGCTCCTGTTAAAGTCAGGAAGATGACTGGGGTACAAAAAGCACCTTGGACAAGGTCAACAGCGGTAAAGATGATGAAAAGACAGTGCAGAAAAGCTGAGCGTATGTGGAGGAAGACGAAACTAGTAGTCCATTATAACATCTATAAAGACAGTCTTCATGCTTTTAATGTGAAACTACACATTGCTAGGCAGACTTTTTTTTTCAAACCTTATAAACAGCAACCTAAATAACGCTCACACCCTCTTTGCAACGGTAGATAGACTCACAAACCTCCTCGGTAGAATTCCCAGTGAACTACTCTCTGAAAGCAAATGCAATGAGTTTGCTCATTTCTTTACTGATGAGATCAATAATATCAGGAAGGCAATCAGCTCATCCAATCAGCCATGTTGTGTTGACGTCACACAAGCTCAACCACAACTTAAGAAATCAGACAGTGTCTGATTTCATGGCAATTGACGGTAAAATCTTAGAAGAGATCATGCAAATCCTGAAAACATCAGCCTGCAGTCTTGACACGCTCCCCACATCATTCTTCAAAACGGTGTTCAACTGGTTAGAAATGGATCTTCTAAAAGTGGTAAATGCTTGACTTCTCTCAGGGACTTTCCCAAACTCACTTAAAACCGCAGTTGTTAAACCCCTCTTGAAAAAGAGTAACCTGGATAACACCCTATAGAGCAACTCCAGGCCAATTTCAAACCTCCCTTTCATTGGCAAAATCATTGAAAAAGTGTTTTTTAACCAGGTTAATGCGTTCTTAAGCTCCAAGGGATGTTTAGACAATTTTCAATCTGGTTTCAGAGCACATCACAGTACAGAGAGCGCCCTTATAAAGATAATCAATGATATCCACCTAAATACAGATTCAGGCAAACTAACAGTGCTGGTATTGCTTGATCTCAGTGCTGCATTTGACACTGTCGATCACAGCATACTTCTGGATAGGCTGGAAAACTGGGTTGGGCTGTCTGGCACGGTCCTTAAATGGTTCAGATCTTACCTTGAAGGGAGAGGTTACTATGTCAGTATAGGTGACCATAGGTCGAGGTGGACACCCATGACATGTGGAGTCCCATGTTCTGGCACCTCTCCTGTTCAACCTTTATATGCTTCCACTGACCCAAATAATGAGAAAGAACCAAATCTCCTACCACAGCTGTGCTGATGACACTCAGATCTACTTAGCCTTACTGCCTAATGACTACAGTCCCATTGACACCCTCTGCAAATGCATTGATGAAATTAACAGTTGGATGTGCCAAAACTTTCTTCAGTAAAACAAAGAGAAAACTGAAGTCATTGCATTGGGGAACAGAGATGAGGTTCTCAAGGTGAATGTGTACCTTGGCTCTAAGGGTCAAACAACAAAAAATAAGGTCAAGAATCTTGGTGTGATTCTGGAGTCAGATCTGAGTTTCAATAGCCATGTCAAGGCAGTAACTAAATCAGCATACTATCATCTCAAAAACATTGCAAGAACTAGATGCTTTGTTTCCAGTGAAGACTTAGAGAAACTTGTTCATGCTTTTATCAGCAGCAGGGTGGATTACTGTAACGGCCTCCTCACTGGCTTCCCAAAAAGACAGTCAGACAGTTGCAGCTCATCCAGAACGCTGCTGCCAGGATTCTGACCAGAACCAGAAAATCAGAGCACATCTCACCTGTCCTCAGGTCTTTACACTGGCTCCCAGTTACATTCAGAATAGATTTTAAAATATTACTACTTGTCTATGAATCACTAAATGGCCTAGGACCTTAATACATTACAGATACGCTCACTGAATACAAACCTAACAGATCACTCAGATCTTTAGGATCATATAAACTAGAAATTCCAAGAGTTCAGTCAAAGCAGGGTGAATCCGCCTTCAGCTACTGCGCCCCCGCTGCTGGAATCAGCTTCCAGAAATGATCAGATGTGCTCCAACATTAGGTACATTTGTAACGCTCCGTTAATGGGAGACATGATGAGACGAACACGGGATATCATAACAAAAACGGGTTTATTAAACAACACTTACGGGATAACAGACACTGGATACAGGCAGACGGGACAAGGACGAGACAACCAAAGCAACCAAAATACCGGACAACGAAGGACACAGACGAAAGGGTATAAATGGATAAGAGGATGATTAAACTAATGACACACAAGGGATGAACACAGGTGGGACAAATGAACACTGACGGTGGTGGGAAAAGGACAAAGAAATCACATGACGATAACAAATGACACATGGACATGACAGAACACTGACAACATTCAAATCTAGACTGAAAACACATCTGTTTAGCTGTGCCTTTACTGAATGAGCACTGTGCTACGTCCCACAGATCGCACTATTATGTCTTTCATTTCTTTTTCATTCTTTTATAACCCGTTTTAACACGTTTTAATCTGTTTATATCTGTTTTTATATTATTTGTTTTTATTTTTTATACCTCCCTCTTTTATTCCTGTTTATGTAAAGCACTTTGAATTGCCACTGTGTATGAAATGTGCTATATAAATAAACTTGCCTTGCCTTGCCTTAGGTACTAGTCTTTAAATATTAAGTTCTACCTAATGATTAACTAAATAAAAATATGTACTGGTCCCAACTGTTATACATACTAGTCAAAACACCTACTAGTTGATATCTCAATGACAGATCCCCATAGAAATCAATGGAAAAAAATAAATGTGTTACTAGTAACAACAGAATAGTTACTAGTCACTATTAAAATAAGTACTAGTATCTATTAAATAAGAACTAGTATCTATTTAATAAGTACTAATATCTAAAAAATAAGTACTAGTATCTATTAAATAAGAACTAGTATCTATTTAATAAGTACTAATATCTAAAAAATAAGTACTAGTATCTATTAAATAGATACTACTAGCATCTAATGAATAGGTACTGCCTAATGAATAAGTATTAGTATCTAATACATAAGTACTAGTATCTATTTATTTGGTACCAGTATCTAATAAAAAAAAAGAACTAGTGTCTATCAAAATAATAGGCACTAGTATCTAAAGAATAGGTACTGCCTAATGAATAAGTACTAGTATCTAATACATAAGTACTAGTATCTATTTAACTGGTACCAGTATCTAATAAAAAAAAAACTAGTGCCTATCTAAAGAATAGGCACTAGTATCTAATGAATAAGTACTAGTACTTAATGGAAAAGATACTAGTATCTAAAAAAGAAGTACTAGTAACATAAAATAGATACTAATTCAAGTTATAAAGTAAATGTCAAAACGGCTTGCCATATTCCATATGTCCCCTCAATGCTGTTTAAACATTAACAGAAGAAAAAAAAGTGAGTCCCTCCTTCTCAGTGAACTTGAGAGAAACCCCTTCAGACTTTAGTCGCTCACCATGGCGGTGTTTTCTTCTCTTACTCCGGTGTTCGTAGCGGTTTTGTGTGTGATTATTGGGTTTCTCTTCAAAACCTCCCAAAGGAAAGAGAGCAGATCAAAGCAGAAGCCTTCAGACCAGACAGCCAGACCATGGGTGGACGAGGATCTGCAGGATGATACCGAAATCAGCACCAAACACAATGGTACTATACAGGCTCATCATTATTAAAATATTACAGTAATAATTAAGTAGTATGAGACAGGAGTTTGGCGTTATCCCTTAGTTTTGCATCCACTGTTCGGTTTAATAATACCTCCAACAGACATCTAATGCTTGTTTTTGACATAATAATATAGCTAATGTAAACATGAGAATACTGTAAATGGATCAGCAATGTACGTTAAATATGCATCATGTTATGTATATGTATCATGATATGTTATACTATATATTGTCCATAATGCATATTTGCTTTTAGATATAATTTAATAGTTGTAATGTTGTTGATAAATCCTAGGCTTACAGAGGTGCGTTATCAGTCACATTTGATGAAATATTGGCATAACTGTCTTTTTTAATGTATATTGTGTGGTTTTTTGTTTTGTTTGTCTTTTGTACTAGTCTATTGGACCTGGTGTCTGGAATAAAGACAATAATAACAGAGATATTTGAGATTATAATAGGGTTATTTATATCAATATATTAGTAATATATAAATCGGACCATGCTGAACAAAAATGTAGTACTTGAAACGGTCTGTCAGGATGGAGTCTATAGAGTGGAAAGCAAACAAACTAAACACAACAGCATTTATGTGAAGATACTTTTGAAGGGAGAAGTCAAGCATAATGATGCAGAACCAAAGAGAGGCAGTACTCAATGCTGGCACAGAAATCTGTATTTAATGCAAAGGTTTAAGTGCAAAAAAAAGTCCAGCTTACCATAAGATGTCGCAACATGTTTGATTATAGACCACATTCAACAAAATGTTGCTTTTCATGTCTGTTAAACAATTAAATTTCCTTTTTATATACACATTACTGCAATTATATTTTCTAGACAATAACAATTGTCTTCCGTTAGATGAAATATTGAATTCAAAGGTAAGATCAAATCTGTTGTGAGCTGATGCCCTAATCAGTAAATCGCTTACGTCTTATTTCCTGCACAGACCTATGTAGGTTTATAACAAATCTGCATGTCAGTCTATACGTTTTGAAAATCTTTCATGTACAAACAACGTTTTAATAATAATCTACATTTACACATATCTACAAAAACATTAATTTTGGTCAGTTTTTTCTTCTTAAGGACAGGGTCTCAATCTTAACTCAAAATTATATTGTAAAACCAACACCATTTTAACTTTTCATATTACTGTGTTCACAAGTGCTAAGGAAGAGCTCAAACATACACCGTTTGTAATTTGCGCCACTAGAGGCCGTATATTTATGACAAATAAAGGCGTATTTTGATGATGCAGTGACTGAGTGTGGAATCATGGGAGTTGTGGTCTTCATCACATCCTACAGGACTCTGCAGAAATCATGATTAAAGTATTCAACACTTATTATCATGGTGTTATGAAGCAAAGTAAAGCTGAAGCTGTGAAGTGAAACGAGAGAAACGCTGAAAAAATTGCTGTTACCATGTTTTCTATAAAACCAAACCTGAAACTGAGGGTGTATGACGTCATTAGCATAAACACACAGCACACGCTCCATCTCACTAGTTAAAATAGCCAATTTTAACATTCTTGAACATTTGGGATAATGTAAGTACATACAGTAAGTCAGCAAAATATATAACAGCTTTCACGTGGCTTATTATAAAGAAAACATCTTACATATTGGGCCTTAAAAGTTGCATAACAGGATCACTTTAAAATATACGACTGTCATGTTCATCGCAACACAGGCTTATTGTGGATTAGAGTGGACTGCAACGACGAGGTTTGAGTACGGTTCCAGAAACAATGTAAAACAAATAAATAAATAAACAACAAGCTGAAAACGTGGTAAAATTTGAAAAGGTCAACTCAGGCTCATTGCAGATACGTACCCAGGTCTATATTTCTGGGGACAGCGAAATATGTAACCAGAGGTACGTCTTCTTGCAGTTTTTGCAAATCCTCCAGAGGCCGCTGTGTACGCTTTTTGATAATCTCAAATTTCTCTTGCGTATCCTCTTCTTGCGTAAATCCATCAGAGGGCGCAAAATACACTTCAGCCAACCAGGCAAGCTTGCTATCGACTGACTGACTGACTGACTGACCGACTAACCTAGCCACCCACCCCCTTCCCTAAATCCAACCGATAGTGTTTTTTAAAAGAAATCTAGAAAAAGAAAAGTCGCCACGGCCTTGTGATTTCGCCACGTTTTCAGCTTGTTGCTTATTTATTTTTATTTTTGTTTTACCTGGTTTCTGGAACCGTTCTTTACTGGACTTGAACCCCGCAGTCAACTCAGCTCTGTGTCCCAAATCCGCCGACACATGTGGCCACTGGGCAAACTGGTAACACCGGAAAAGCCGTCCACACGGAGGTAAGCGGTCAGCTGGTAGCGCTAAAAGGAACAGAAGCCGTCGGCGGCATCATAGTAGTGATCGTTTTACATACAAAATAGCCAGACATACCTCTACATACATAATTCGTGCTTACAGAAATGTATAGAGGTACATATCCAAAATGAGCCTGTGTTGGAATAGGTGGTAATATCGGTTTGGTTAAGGGGGTGGGTAGGTCAGTCAGTCAGTCAGTCAGTCGACAGCACGCTTAATGCGAGAAGAGGATATGCAAACAGAACATACAAGAGAAATTTGAGTTAATCAAAAAGTGCACACAGCGGCCTCTGGTGGATTTTCGTGGATTTTCGCCTCTGGATGTATCCTGGGTTGGTTCATCCTGATGTGAATTTGTGCTTGTGTATTGATGTTTTCTGAATCAATCTTTTGTGCACAGAGGAAGATAATGAAGACTGGATGGACACAACAGAGGAAGAAAACTTACCTCATGTCCCCTACAGCCCAGTCGAGTACTCTGTATCTGAGATGCTTGACCTTTCTGAGAGGTTTTACTCACTCATGAATCTGAGACGGTCTGTGCGCTTCATCAGTCCAGAACCCGTACCCAAAGAAGTGATTGACAATGTCATTCGCACCGCAGGTAATGCAGTTCCCATGATGCAGTGGGGTAATTTATCTTTATACCAGTTTGTTGTCTGAGTTGGCAACAAATCCCTTTTCAGTTGAAAAGACAAAGCCATTCAAAGCCTGTGTTTGTTCACTGTCTGTTTGTTGTGTGGTTGTAAGCTTACTCTGCTCACACAGGCTGCATTTATTTAATTAAAAAAAAAAGTAAAACTATGAAATCTTAGTTCAATATTAAATAACTTGTTATTTTACTGAATTTAGATTAAAATGTGATTAATTCCTGTGATTTAAAGCTGAATTTTGAACATGATTAGTCTTCAGTGTTATATATATATATATTATAT
>CAIGQW010000298.1:8747942-8763799 GCA_903798125.1 Danio choprae | reverse complement strand
ATATATTACAATGACTGTGAGATACTTTTTGAATTGATTGAATTAGCTGTTTATGTTATCAACGTCGATTTTACATGTAGTATTTTTTATTTATATTAATTTGCAATTGATATAAACGAATGCTTTTATTTTGTATCACGTAGCAGGACTTTTATTTTGAAAATCGCTTCTTCTAAGCTTCTGTTTGAGGTTTGCCAGTACAGGAAGTTCCTCTAGTTAGTTGACAGCTTTTCTCAGTCGATTATCGGAATAGATTTCTATTTTGTCCTTCTGAATATGTAACATATCCTAACATTTGTCTTACTGTATTATTATGACCCAGACTCGTTGAGGACTGCGGTTGGAGTGTGTTTTCGCTGAATGTGTGTGTTTGTGGACGTGAAGCCGGTGAGAATGTCGTGTTTGCCTTATGATTTTCTCCCAAACAGGACTTTTTACCATTTTAAATTCATATTTTATTATAGTTATTATTTTTGTACAATGACTAAGTAGATACTTTTGTAAAATGCATGCAAAACAGAGAATTGTTTGGAATCAACGTCGATTCTACGTAACAGTATTTTAATTTGTGATCACATGTTGATATGAATTAATACCTTTATTTTGACCCTAAACAGGGCTTTTTCATGCATATAAAAAGATTTTACACTGAGGTCCAATTGGTTTTATATTTGCACAGTTGTTTATTTTTGAGCAGTGACAACTTGTGACATGGTCTGTATGTTGTTTACCACGTTACTTTGGTCTGAAATCGCATGTAAGTGTGACTTGAAAACAAAATTAGCACTATTTAATTGACTGTGAACAATGTTGTACTTTGATAGTCTTTGGCTGCTAACATGAAATTGTATTAAGTAGAAAGTACCCCAAATTGATTTTACGTAGTCTTTCAGGCAGGGCTGTACAATATATCATTTCAGCATCGATATCGCTATGTGTCAATCTGCAATAGTCTCCTTGCAGGATATGCAATGTCAAGTTGGGATTATAGTTGATCAGCATCACAGTTCAGAACGTGATTTGTGGAGTCATCGCAAAGTTTAACAATAAAATAGGGTTAAAGGTTTTCATTTGGATGTGTTTTTAAGACCTGTGACTGTGTAAGATTTAAGCAAACTTAAACCAAGAGGTTATAAAGGTACATAAACCAAAATTACTTGCATTTAATTATTTATACAATGAAGACTCTGCACTATACAGTGTTATTTTATCTATTATTATGACATTTCTGTACTTCAATACTGTTAGATTGCACAGAAAACTATAAATTTAACCTATCTGTTCAATTGTACTTTTGTACAGTTGTGTTTGTTGTATTGTACTTCATGGAGATACTGCTCTACAAAATAATCTCAATGTAAAAATATGAATTAATTACAAATAGAGTTATACGAGATCTTGTGAAATTATATTAATATCGCAGACAAACCAATATCGCAGACAAGTCCAATATCGTGCAGCCCTAATTTCAGGTAATATTATTAATTTACAATTTGATATGAACAAATTTAAATAAGAATGAGCAATATCACAAGAGTAGCAGTACGATAACACTGTATATCAGCACTGGTGGGAGGCGTACGTTGGCTTGAGGCCACAGGCCGAGTGCCTTAGTGTCCCACCAGTAATGATATGCAGCCATATCGCACTGCTACGAGTGTGATGTCGACAGCATAATCATGTATATAAAAAGAAAATCAAGCACGGAGAGTCTCAAAAATGCCTTTGGATGAAGAACTACTTCAGGTGATGAAATGCCATCAGTCTACAGAGATTTCCCAATGGATATCGCAAGATTACTGTGATATAAATACAGCACTACACACAGCCGACACGCAGAATCTCAGAAATTATAAATATTTAAAATAGGCACTGCAATAAACTGCATATTTGCAATCCAAACAACTATATTCTTGCCTAAAAAGCCTCAAAAGTAATACACAAGGGTGAAGAAGCTGTATGAGTGCTGTATGAGTGTCTAACCGTACTGTTGTGCCCCAGACAGACTCGTTGAGGACTGCGGTTGGAGTGTGTTTTGTGAGTGAGTGTGTGTTTGTGGAGGTGAAGCTCTGGTTCTGGACTTACTGAAGCCGGTGAGAATGTCATGTTCGCTGGAGAAGGTTCTGGGCGATGCGCGGACGCTTCTGGAGCGGTTGAAAGAGCACGACACCGCGGCTGAGAGCCTCATCGAGCAGTCCAGCATCCTCGGACAGAAGATCCACAGCATGAAGGAGGTTGGAAACACTCTCCCTGACAAGGCATGATAAGATATCTATTACTGACCGCATACACAGTTCAATTAATAGCCCTCCTGTGAAATTTGTATTCTCTTTTTAAAATATTTCCCAAATGATGTTTAACAGACCAAGGAAACTTTCCACACTATATTATATATACACATATCTATCCATCTCTATCTGTATATATATATATATATATATATATATATATATAAGGACTTCAGAACTGCCTTAATCCTTCGTGGCATAGAATCAACAAGGTACTGGAAATATTCCTCAGAGATTCTGGTCCATATTGACATGATAGCATCACGCAGTTGCTACAGATTTGTCGGCTGCACATCCATGATGCGAATCCCCCGTTCCAACAATAAAACTAGCAAGTACTTTTTACTGTTCTGGGGTGCGTTTCCCAAACAACGACATAACTCATGGCTGAACTATCACAGTACAATGCATCATTTGAGAAAAGAACGATGTAGTGATGAGTGTTTCCCAAAACCATAGCTGCTTTGTCGCAGATCCATCATTTCAAACAGAAAACCCCATCGTTTCTTTGTGCAAATGATATTGTTTTACACACATTTTTTTAACAAAAACATGCCCTCGTTTTCCATATTAATCGAAATATATGTAAATGACACGTACTGTATAGGGCCTATGTTTCCTTTACAAATATTATTAAGAATATTCCATATTCTATTCTAAAACATAAAATCACTTAGCTAACACGCATTCTAATCTCATATATAAATCATATAAATAGTTAATGGTTGTAATTTACAGTAGGCTATTTATTAAGAATATTATATTTAATTATTATTAATATTATTATATTATTATAAATGACCATTATTATTATTACGTAGGATAGTGTTTATTTATTTTTTATTTTTTTAGAAAAGTCTACTTTTACAACTTTGACACATTCAAACCACTGCAGAAATGTTCTAGCTTATAGGCCTATGTCATATACAATACAGATACATTTCTTAATAAGTAACCTACTATAAAATAAAACCATTAACCTATGCTATATATTTTGTTATCACAAGCTTTGGAGACGTAATGTAAATTCCACTTTTAAGTAATACGTCACCTATAGCTTTCGTCATGACTTGCGGCTGCGTTCAAAATGGCATAAATGTTCTCAAAGTGCACTACTAAGGGAACGCAATTGTCAATATGAAGAACTATAAAAATACTTTGAAAGCAAATTACACATAAAAGAGATGGCTTTCATGTTTTTTTTTAGTCATTCCAAGCTTAAATGTCGGAACATTTGAAAGGAATAGGGCATAGGGGGATAACTGGGAATAGAACACAGTCAGGAACTATGCTTCTAACTACAGCTCTAGAGGTGCAATTGCAAGCGTACAAGTTTGCGATGCAGTTTGCGAATGTTTGTTGGAACGATGGATTTGGTAAACGCCAAATCAACGAACTATGTTTGTAACAACGGAACTTGAGATCTTAGTTGGCTAATGATGGTTTTCGGAAATGCACCCCAGATTTGTTGTCAGTGATTTGCATGACACCATCACCAAATGAAGAAATGCATGTTTTGCAAGAATGCTCTGTCTGTAAAACATATTTTATTGGACTGTCCCACTTTTACGCTCGTAGAAATCATAGAAATATAACTTGTTTGTTTGTTAGCCTTTTATCATATTTGATATACTTTTTCTGAATTGTTTTTGTCCTGAAAATAGCCTGTGATGCTGACATGACATTAAATAAAAACATATGATACAACACACCAAATAAAAGAACAACTAATACCCAATATGAAGTTCCTGTGTTTTCCTGTGTTTAGTACATGGAGGAGAACACAGAGTATCAGGAGCTGTCCAGATACAAGCCTCACGTCCTGCTGAGCCAGGAGAACACCCAAATCAAAGAGCTCCAGCAGGAGAACAGAGGCAAGACTTCTTCACAGCGTCTCTGCTTTTGAAAGGTGAATGTCTGACTGAAGTGTGTTTGTGCCATACACAGAGCTCTGGCTTTCTCTGGAGGAGCACCAGTACGCCTTAGAGCTGATCATGGGCCGATACCGCAAGCAGATGCTTCAAATGATGATGGAGAAGAAAGAGCTGGACACCAAACCTGTGCTCAGCCTTCACCAGGATCATGCCAAGGTGCCAGTCTGTTTGCGTTTTTAAATGTTTGGAGACTTCACACTTTTTTAAAAATTTAGTTGGCTTCTTATATTAAGTCTGTTGCAAAGTATGCGTATGTAGTTATGCACATATAGTTAGTTATTTATATATTTAGGAATTCTGAGAGGTAGGGAGATCAACTTAATTGCATGATTCTCAGTGCTTCATAAAATGGGTGGAGCTAAACAGCTATTTGGACTCCTTTTGCTTGTTTGCAACCCTCTGATTGGTAGAATTTTATTTAGAGCATATAAATCTAGGTATAAACTGAAATAAAGCAAACAGATGGTTTTAAGAAAAACGTTCCATCAACCAATAACAAGTCTGTTTTTAAAGGTTTATTCAAAACAATTCCTCTATGGAGGAAGGAAGGAAGTTCAGAACTCACCGGTTGTGTTTTCTTTCAAATTATCATTGTGTTCAGAAGTCAAGCAGAATGAACCTAAAATAAGTTTTTTCCAGGAGGTTCAAAGCCAGTTGGGACGGATCTGTGAAATGGGTCAAGTAATGCGTCAAGCCGTACAGATGGATGACCAGCACTACTGCTCTGTAAAAGAGCGACTGGCACAGCTTGAGGTAACGACTCTGTTTTGCTATTTTAAAGGTTTCTAATTTAGTTTTCTAGCTCTCCTACAATGGGTTTTCATCAAATGGCAATCTCCCGCTCTCCCTCGTGAAGCAAATACAGAAGTAACAAACTGCAATTCATCGAAATTCCGCTAGTCCTCGCTCCATAATAGAGCAGATTTCTATTGAGCCCATGTTAAAAATGGCCGACTTTACAGCAGAAAAAAAGGTGTTTACAGCCTGATACAAAGAACTATTTTGGTTCATATAGCTAATATTACCCTTCATGACAACTGTGAGGAGGGTGAATTTTTTTAGAACTCATCCGTTTCGTTTATATTAAGTCTTCATAATTAAGGGCGTGGCCACTTGAGTGACAGCTAGATCTCACTGGTTGCCGTCACTTGACCTCAGTTGATTCTAGCTGATTAGCCGCTGAACTCTTATTTTTGTTTTGTTTTATGTGGCTTTACACAGTCAGTTGCTTTTTGGAATTATTTCTTACAATTATCAGATGATAAGGCATGCTGTGCACTTAAACTTTGTGCTCATAAACTATTCAAGTGGCCTCCATTTCCCAGGTGAGTGAAATGATATACTTATACCATCTCTATAAATGTATTTGTTTTATTTAAGATCGTTTATATTTTTCTTTAGAACTGTAATGCACTCCAGAATCTGACAGATTTATTAGCTGTAGGCTATAGAACAGTCATCTGAAATGTTGTCATACAGTGTTATGCCTGGATTTCATAAATAGCCCAGCATTTACTAACACAGACTATATTTTAAGTGTTTGGAAGTAATTTGCGCTTTCCTCCTGTAGAAAAACATCACAGGAACAATGCTTAGTGGCTCAATGTATTACAACATTGAGTGTTTTTAAAAGTCTAAACACTTTATTGATGTAGTACACAACCAAGCACATGTGATCAGAACACTAATGAGTCGCAGGTAATGAAGTATTAAGCGTTTCTCCCAAAGAAAACTAGTCTAAGCAAAACGCTAGCAGGCATCTGTAGCTCCGCTCATGCTCCGCCTCTTTGCCCTTGTTTGATATCCCCCGGTCGGTGCGATGACTCGAGAACAAAATGGCGACGGTTGGCCACAGCTACTTGTAGCTTCTTTTACGCTCTTCAAAAACCTGTGGGTGACGTCATGGATACTACGTCCATATCTTTTACAATCTATGGTTTACATCCATTCAGGCCAGGGTCAAACATTTGCTTATAATATCCATTGCAGCATAGACTCTTTTTTTTCAGGGCCGGTGTCCTGCAGATTTTAGCTCCAACTCTAATTAAACACACCTGAACTAGCTAATCAAGGTCTTACTAGGTATACTTAAAACACCCAGGCAGGTGTGTTGAGGCAAGTTGGAGCTAAACCCTGCAGGGACACCGGCCCTCCAGGACCGAGATTGGTGACCCCTGCTCTAAACCTTGCCTTTCTGGGAGCCTTCTCTACTCAGATTGGCCAGATGGCTCAGTTTTCTGTGATTGCCATTTACGCTAGACTGTGTTTGTAAAAAAATAAATAAATAAAAAAGAGTTTTATAAAGCATAAGTTTTTTTTTAATGATTACACCTAGCAAACACACTACTCCAGCAACTTTGACCCACGAAAATGCAGTGTTTTGGAAAAAAAAAAGACCACCTTATTGTTTGAAAATGGTAGGGCTGCGTTTTAATGTGGACACAATGCAATGCAAACTTTTGAAAAGGAGGCATGGCTTATTGTGCTAATATTATGCAGCGTGACCAGATCAATCTCCCTGTGCTAGAAGGTAGTCATGTTGGAAGTTACCTAGACGGGGGACTATTTTTAGGTGCTACATAATATCATTGTGCCATAGTACGGCAGCAAAGTTCCTTGATAACTACACCAGAATGAGAGTATAGTTCCTAGCCATAATGGGCTAGAAAATGAGCAACTTTTCATTTTCTGTCAATCTTAGTACATGATGTAACTACAGAAGTCAAGCTTTAAATTGCAAAATTATCAAAACTCTTTAGTCATTTTTAAGCAAGATGCTAACGGTCTAATCCAATTTAATGATCTATGCTAAGCTACGCTAAAAGATCTCCCAGCACCACTCTAAAAGAACTCCCAGCAGATCTCCCAGCACCACTTAGGGGAGTGGTGAGACGCCCCTTTTTTGACGTCAGCTAGAGCCTTGTTCTTAAAAAACCTTTCTGAAACTAGAAGCAACCCGGAAGACAAAATTCACTTTTGATTTTGGTCTCCATGAAAAAACAATTATCGCGTCATACCCTGCCATGTGTTCCTCTGCAAAGCCCAAGATCACGTGAAACTCAGTGAAATTATGTAACGTGGATTTTGTGTCATGGGACGTGCTTGATTTATTCATGTTTTTAAAAATGAATTTTCAATGGGAGCCAGCAGTGATAAGTGGCGTGGTGTTCTTCGCCGGTGTGGGCGTCGACGAGTTGAAATCAAGTAACTTTATGGTAATGAGCTATGAAGTCCAACTAATGAGAGGATTCCAGAGAACACAGTACTGTGAACTTTGGTTCTGACCACAGTTGCTCCCAAGGGTTTGATGCTCCCACTGCCTTCGGTGTGAACGCACAGTTAGTTAATTACAGTCTTTCATTTATTGTTACTTTTTTATTTTATTTGAACAGTTTTAGTCTTAGTTGCTCAATAAATGAGCAGTCCTATCTGGAAGTACAATTTTTGACAAAATACAAATAGTATTATAGCACTTGGTATGTGATTTGCACTCTAAATGCACTTTTATATGTAAATCTAATGTGTCTTTTTGTTGATGCAGATTGAAAACAAGGAGCTCCGGGGTCTGCTGTCGATCAGCTCTCTGAAGCCGCACAGAGAGGAGAAAAACCCACAGGAGATGACAACCGAGACTGTGGAGAAACAGGAGTCCTAATGGAGGATAATGTTACTTTAGATGGCAGTTTGTGTGTCAGGTGACCTGGTGTCCACTGACGCTAATATCTCTCTTGGGTTTTTTAGTGTCCTTCTGAACTGTCCTGGCGGTGGTTTAGCTCTCTGCTGCCCGACCATGCACTTTTTCTGATGTTTAATATTAGAGATATTAATATTTTAGTTCAGGAAAGACCCATCACCTCTTTGCTTTTAATAATAGACTCTTAAATCGTTAGGCAGATGTGTGTTGTAGATCATTTCTTTCTCTGTTTCCAAAAATGTAAGTATTTCCTATTTTAAAAATGAGCTTTTTCTGTCTTAAATTGATTTGTAGCTTCACCTTCACTAGGTTTAGAGAGATTGCCGATAGTTCAGCTGTAAATTTATGTTGATATGATATTTTGAAGAATGTTGGAAACCGGTAACCATTGACTTCCATTGTATTTGAGTCAATGGTTACCGGTTTCCAACATACTTCAAACTATCTTCTTTTGTGTTCAACAACAACAACAAAACTCATTAAGCCACTTGTGTGAGTAAATGTGAACTCTCCCTTTAAATCAGGGGTCACCAATCTCGGTCCTGGAGGGCCAGTGTCCCTGCAGGGTTTAGCTCCAACTTGTGTTTGATTAGGGTTGGAGCTAAAATCTGCAGGACTACGGCCCTCCAGGAACAAGTTTGGTGACGCCTGCTTTAAATGAACAAGTGTCTGCATTTGGAGTGCATTTTGTATATGTGAATACAGATTAATAACAGACTCATTAACTAACCTCAGCGTAAGATAGTCATATTGTTAATGTTGTATGTATTCTGCAGTATTGCATCTTTAAAGCGTCTTGATGTGATAATCTTGTATGACTTTCACAGTGATGAGAATCCTCTGAAATTTGCCAGTCTTTTTATTATTGTTAATTGTTGTATTTTCATCTCAGGAAAGCAATCATGTGTATCACAGTTGTTATTTTGTATTCTTCATTATGTAAAATAAAATAGAAATTCTATAAGTTTAGATGTGACTGATTTCGGATTGTATTATAAAGTTGATGTTTGTGTGATGAATCGTTATGATATATGACTGTTTTGTCATGAATTGAATAAACTAAATTGGCTGTAGTATGTGTGTGTGAGTGAGTGTGTATGGATGTTTCCAAGTACTGGATTGCAGCTGGAAGGGCATCTGTTGTGTAAATGAGTGGATGCTAGATGAGTTGGCGGTTCATTCCGCTGTGGCGACCCCTGATGAATAAAGGGACTAAGCCAAAAGAAAATGAATGAACTGTTTTGTCATGTAGAATATGTGAGTAAATTTCTCTTTGTGTGTAGTGTATCTCTTTATTACATATAAAGCTAAAACACTTTTTTATTCTCCTTAATCTGTGGATATGAATACACCCATTTTCATGAATTTGATCAATTTAAATTAATTTAATTGTATTTAATTATAGTTTATTTCCCAGTGATGGGTTGCGGCTGGAAGGGCATCCGCTGTGTAAAACATATGCTGGATAAGTTGGCAGTTCATTCCGCTGTGGCGACCCCAGATTAATAAAGGGATTAAGCCGAAAAGAGAATGAATGAATGAATTATAGTTTATATCAATTCAAAAAAATTTTCAGTATTAATTCAAATAAACTCTTGCCTTGGCAGCTAGTGAAAACATTTGACATTTAATTTTTGACATTTTTACTTGATAACTTTTTTGTAATATTAACTAAACTGTTTATAAATCTTTAACATATGCTTTTAATTATAAAAATTGGACATTTGAATTGTATTTATTTTTTTTAACTATAAAAATTTTATATTATGTTCCCATTTTACAGTTTTAGTAACTTTGTTTTTTTTACCGTTTAGTTATTTTTAATATCTTTTTTAGATTTAGATTACATTTAAATAAATATATTAATTTAAATAGTTGTTTATTAAGCTATAGCTTAATAAACAACTTATAGTTTATTTATAGTTAAACAGCTTATAGTTGTTTATTAGCATGTTTTTCAATGTATTATTAATGCATATACAGCTATGCAAACAATTAAGAGACTACTTGGAAATTGTCAGTTTGTCTAAATTTATAAATTATAGTTAATCATAAATATTGTTTTGCTCTGTGAAATTACTGATGGCATTTCTTCTAAATGTAATATCAAATAAAGGTCATTTGAGAATAAAAATAATATAAAAAATACACTTGGTCTAAAAAGATGCCATGCTTTCAGACATCTTTATATAATTTTTTAGACAACACAATACAATGTTTTTACAGAAATGGACATTTTGTGGAATAACCATATTTTTAATTTGCAGCAAATGAAAACATTTATTTTTACCGATTGGCATTTTGCCATCAGACTTTTATAAAAACAAAACAAATATTTTACTTTTGAACCGCATACCCAATGCATGCAGAGAAACTGGTGCTAATGTGATAGAAGGGATACAGCTGGGGAGACACACATCAATATTGTATAATTTTTGTGACACTTTACAACAATAATTAAACTTTTTACATTACTGTGAGGGTTTGGGTAGGGGGTAGATGTTAATACAATACAATTTAATGGGTAATTTAATAAATAATATGAATCATTCATTCATTCATTTTCTTTTCGGCTTAGTCCCTTTATTAATCTGGGGTCACCAGAGCGGAATAAACCGCCAACTTATCCAGCATATGTTTTACACAGCAGATGCCCTTCCAGCTGCAATCCATCACTGGGAAACACCCATACACGCTCATTCACACACATACATACACTATGAACAATTAACTTACCCAATTCACCTATAGCGCATGTCTTTGGACTGTGGGGGAAACCGGAGCACCCGGAGGAAACCCACGCCAACATGGAGAGAACATGCAAACTCCACACAGAAATGCCAACTGACCCAGCCAAGGCTCGAACCAGCGACCTTCTGCTGTGAGGCGACAGTGCTAACCACTTCGCCGCCCTGAATAATATTCAGTATAATTACTGTTTTTTGTGACTATCATTTTTTATTTAGTTATTTTAAAATGTTAGCATAAAGCAAGAATGACAGTACAGATATTTAAAGGAAAAATAATAATATGTATAAATATAATTACTGTTTTTACAGTACTGTGAGGGTTGGGGAAGGGGTAGAGTAAACATTAATACGATACAATATAATGGTTAATTTAATAAATTATATGAATATAATTATTGTTTTTACTTCACTGTGAGGATTGGGATAGGGGTAGACGTTAATAAAATACAATTAATGGATAATTTAATAAATAATTCTCGATAACGTGCGGCCGCCGCTGTATCCCTTCTAGACACTGGGGATTTTTAAAATTTGCATTATTTCTCCGCCTGTCCGGCGGGTGGCGCCCTCATCATTCTCCACTGTCGGAGAAGGAAAGTATGACAGCGAACAGCCTTCAAGCCAAAGTCATCCACAATTCTCTGCTGTCATCATGTCTGAGAAAGAGCTCGGCCAGAAATGGGATCGTTGTCTCGCAGACTGCGCTATTAAAGTCGGTAAGCAATCATCTGATTTAATAAAGCGCTTTAAACGCGGTCTGGTCCGTGTAGGACACTCAGGTCAACGATAAGACGCTCACACGCTGGATTTATCTCAAAACCTAGTCAACTCCCTACCTAGACGACATTTATGGTGCACTACGTGTGTAAATATGAAGTAGGATTGTTTTGAGAGAGATTATTTTGTGTTATATTAAACGAGGTAACGATAATTAACCTTAGCGCTACAGTAGGACCGCCTACTATTAACGTTAGATTGTATGTCAGCGTTACTGTGGATTTATGTTTGGGTTTTTGCAGTGTTTTTCTTTTAAATGGTTCTTTAACGAATATAAATCATTTTAATGACCAACAGACAGGTGTTATGGGTTATTTTGTAGTGTAATAAGCTGTTTTTGTCCTGCAGGTACTGGTCTGGGTCTAGGAATTGTGTTCTCTGTTGTATTCTTCAAGCGTAAGTATATAATACTGCATACTGAGTGAAACTATATTATTAAAATTTCCTAAAGCGGCAGTTCACCCAAATTGCAAGTTAGTTGCTAGTTTATGCACTCCTTTTTTCTGTCAGTAGTACATTAAAAGATTTTTGGCTGAAACAATGGTCGTTGGTGGTTCATATACTGTTTTATAGGCTACCAGCAATTTGAAAGATTGAGGTAAAGTTGGTTTTATATTCGCACATTCGAATTCAGTGACAACTTGTGATATTGGAAAATATATTTTATTTTATTGTTCTCCGATAAATATTGCTATATGAATACAGTTTCACAAGATAGTTTGAATAGCATTATGTAATGGTTTCTGGGGAGTCTAACAGTATTCAGGTACAACAGTTGAATACTCACAAAGCAAAAAATGCTTTTATTACTTAGTTTTGTCTCAATTCTAGTCCAAATATCAAAACATTTCTTAGAACAAGTAAAAAATAGTGTTTTGTTTTCACTGTCAGAAGAAATAAGACAAAATGAAGTGTTTTTCCTTAAAACAAGTAAAATTATCTGCTAGTGGGGTACGTGAAATCTTGTTTTCGCTTTGAAATGTAGATTTTTTATTTCATAAATCATATGAATTCCATATAAATACAGTGACTAAATATAATTCTGTAGCTCCTGCTCAACTATAATTCAGACTCAACATTGCATATCTTTGCAATGTGACTATTGCGGATGCGCACATCACGATATCTAGGCTAAAACTGTATTGTGCAGCCCAATGTGACACGGTCCCTAAATTGTTTACCACACTTTGAATATTCGATCTAAAATCGAATGCAAGAATGACCTCAAAACATTAGCACTTTAAATTGACTGTGAACAATATTACTTTGATAGTCATTAGCTGATAATATGATTTTTCTATTTAGAATTTGCAAAGAATACTTTTCTGAAATTATATTATTAAAGAGAAAGTCTAAATGTGTGAATATGAAACCAACTTTCCTCAATCTGTTCCTAAATCAACCAAATGAATACCTGTGGCTCCTGACAGCACACTGAGGTATTTTGAAGTAAAACAAACATCTGTGAAAGAAACTGAACATTAATTACTACAACATTAGCTTTAATTCGCACATTCATGACAAAGTCTGGAGTGTGAGATTCTTGTCACATAAACATACTGTACTGTACATAGACTATGTTCATCAAAATGGTACTTGTGCTTATCCGGGACGCTACAACCTTTATGATGCAATAAGATAACATTCAGTATACAGTATTAATAAGGAAGATCAACTTTTCACCTATTCCCATTTTTGATATACATCATTTCACATGAATCTCATGCTCCATACTTGTGAATGTGCTGTCTAGACTGTATTAAAGTTAATAGTGTTGTAAATAAAGTTCTGTTTCTTGCACAGACAGATTGACCAGGTCGGGTATATTAAACGGTTAGTTCACCTAAAAATGGATATAAAAATAAAGAATTATTAAATATTCACCCTCATGTCGTTTCAATCCCCTGAGACCTTTGTTTGTCTTCAGAAAACAAATAAACATATTTTAGATGAAATCCTGGCGCTCTCTCATGCTCCATAGACAGCAAGATGTTCAAACCAAAAACATTGTCAAAATATTTTATGTAACTTCAGTGATACGAAGCTCCAAGAACACTTTTATGCACCAAAAAGTGACTGTTCACCACGTTTTTCCTGGAATGGACTGTTTTGACAATGTTTCTGGTTCCTTTTCTTGACTTTGAACATCCTAGAAAAAAATTGCTTAATTTGTTTTATGAAGATGAACAAAAGTCTTGGGATTAAAACAAAATGAGGGTGAGTAATTAATAATTTTTGGGTGAACTAACCCTTTGTTTTTGGACACTCAAGAAAGTGTAGGTAGCCATTGACTATCATTTTATGAATCACAGAGGACAACGGTTTCAACATTTTTATATATATAAATTCCACTACATCATCAATGACCAGAGTAAATTAACAGCAAACTTTCATTTTGGGTCAATAATCTCTGTCATCCATCCTAATGTAAAGGTTTGTTTTTGCAGGCCGGACGTCGCCCATTGCGCTTGGGACAGGGATAGGGCTTGGCATGGCTTATTCTAACTGCCAGAATGACTTGAGATCACATTATCAGCTGCACAGAAGCGTTGCTAAGGTATGAGTTTTTAGAGGACTAGTGTTGTCATGAACAAATCTCACGTTCAAGGCTGGAAAATAAAAAGTCTGAGACCTTGGGCTTATTCATAAAAAACATGCCTCCGATGTGAATTCATGAGACGAAATATTAGTTGTGTCCCAAATGACGCACTTATACACTCAACCATGTAGTTTAATTTTAGTCTCGTCCCAAATGGAACACTCATTTTTTTACTAACCAGAAATTCAAGCCATTTCCAAGTCCACATTTAACAGCTGCCAAATAGTGGATTACCAAACTAGCAAATAGACCCTTTTCACAAAACGGTAATGATGTGTTTCAGTGGTCATAAGCACTGCAAATCCTTAAAAGTTTCTTTAAAAAGAAAAACTATGTACATTTATAAAGATATACTATCATCTTTGCAGCAAATTACAGAAAAACTAGTTAACACTTATGCAAGCCGTTTCTAATACAGTTTCTATGGGTGAATTTGACATTGTTCTCTCTTCTGGCTGCTGTTATAAATCTCACTTATTTTTTTCTCTCTTTTTCTGAAAGTTGTAAAAACACTAGTGGAGATTTTCTTTTGCTATTTGAAGAAAATGGGAATGCAAAATGTGGTACTCTCTATTCACTGCTCTCTAAGTTTACCAAACTATTACAACGTATGTTGCTGAGAAACCCAGAAATGTGAAAGAGGTTATTAGTACCTGTCATGAGTAAAAACTGGATTGATCATCATGAATGTCTTCAGAAGAGAATTTTACTTGCACAATTCTAAATAAATAATCCGAACTCCTGAAATGCCCGATAGCTCTTCCTCTTCCTATACGTGAACAAAGCTGAGAGCCTTATACACTAATTTTTATTGGGTGAATAAGTGCGTCACCTGTGCATTTAAATTGCACTTATTGTATTAGAACCTTCAGAATGCACCATTCATGTAAAATGGAGTAGAATAGTGCATAAGCATGTGATTTTGGCACACAGCTTTTTTATTTTTTACCTAAATATTTTTGATTAATTAAATGACATGCATATACAAGTGTTACGAAAACATTTATAAATTACAGTTTTAAAAGTAGCACTTTACATATTTTTAACTGCTGTTAACAATATCTAAAACGATTTGTACTTCTTAAAGCATTTATTCATCAGTGTTAATATCAGCATTAAGCCGCGGTCACACTGCACTTTTCTCCCTATAGACGTCCGTTCATACCCACGCGAATGCGACAGACCGGAAACGCAAGCTCGTGCGTCAAGTTTTACCGTTCGCTGCGTTGCAAAGTTCAAGCTTGGTGAACTCTGACCTGCAAAATCGCATCACGTGACTGCATAAGACCAATCGAAGATCAAAACATGACCTCTCTGGACAGAAATGTAAAATGAACCAATTGCTCGCTTTTTTTAATGTCTAATCATCTTGTTTAATCCCGCCCCTTTCCGTAGCGCCGTACGACAGAATTTTGCATGCTCTATCTCTAGTGATGCTAATGAGTACATTAATAAAATCATAATTTGTATCTGTATCTACAGTTATCTAGAGTTATCTAGCCAGTTATCTCAGTCTTGTTTCACCCTGGCGCTTCATTTTTTGCATTTTGTTTTATTATCCCACTTATTACACAGCATATATGTTTCTCACATGGATTTATAATGTCATGCAAAAATACTGACTGGATTAGGTTATTATAGCGGTTTATAAAGTTAGTAGAGATTAAATGTTTTAATATCTTCTATGTAATGTAAAAAACAACTATCATTCTGGCATAAATATGAAACGGCAACAATATTACAGTGATAATTAAGTCCTCTGTTTTATTGTTTATATATATATATATATATATATATATATATATATATATATAT
>CAIGQW010000298.1:8722283-8743127 GCA_903798125.1 Danio choprae | reverse complement strand
TAGAATAGAGAAGAGTAAAATAGAGTAGAATAGAGAAGAAGAGAATATAATAGAGAAGAGTAAAATAGAGTAGAATAGAGAAGAAGAAAATAGAGAAGAAGAGAATAGAATAGAAGAATAGAGTGGAGTAGAATAGAGTAGAGTCTAATAGAATAGAGTAGAACAGAGAAGAAGAGAATAGAATAGAAGAATAGAGTAGAATAGAGTAGAGTAGAATAGAGTAGAATAGAGAAGAAGAGAATAGAATAGAGAAGAGTAAAATAGAGTAGAATAGAGAAGAATAGAATAGAGAAGAGTAAAATAGAGTAGAATAGAGAAGAAGAGAATAGAGAAGAAGAGAATAGAATAGAAGAATAGAGTGGAGTGGAATAGAGTAGAGTCGAATAGAATAGAGTAGAACAGAGAAGAAGAGAATAGAATAGAAGAATAGAGTAGAGTAGAATAGAGTAGAAGAATAGAAAGCTAACAGAAATCCACCTTAACAGAAAGTACTAAAACAGAGATGGGTTTTTCTTTCTTAATTCCCTCATCTAAAAATATCTATACTGTAAAAAATAAAGAAAATGCTGGGTTCCACACAATTAAATCATTTAAGTTGTCCCAAAAAAATTGTGTTGTTTCAGCTCATTTTAAATAAGTAGTTTGAATAAGCAGCAAAACTTTTTTTTTTTCAATGTTGTAACTCAATTACAGGCACACAATTTCTGAATAAAAAGTGCTGAGCTCATAAAAATGCACAGAAAGCTAACACAAATCCACCTTAACAGGAAGTACTAAAACCGAGATGAGTTTTTCATTCATTCATTTCGGCTTAGTCCCTTTATTAATCTGGGGTCGCCACAGCGGAATGAACCGCCAACGTATCCAGCATATGTTTTATGCAGCGGATGCCCTTCCAGCTGCAACCCATCTCTGGGAAACATCCATACACACCCATTCACACTCATACACTACGGACAATTTAGCTTACCCAATTCACCTACAGCGCATGTTTTTGGACTTGTGGGGGAAACCGGAGCACCCGGAGGAAACCCACGCCAACACAGGGAGAACATGCAAACTCCACACAGAAATGCCAACTGACCCAGCCGAGGCTCGAACCAGCGATCTTCTTGCTGTGAGGCGAACGTGCTACCCACTGCGCCACTGTGAGGCCCGAGATGAGTTTTTTTTTTAATCTTAATTCACCCATCTAAAAGGATCTACACTGTAAAAAATGCTGGGTTCCACACAATTTCTTTATGTTGTACTAACACAAATCTATTACGTGAACTTAATTGTTTTATGTTCAATCCACTTAAATTTGTAGAAACGTTTAAGTTGTCCCAAAAAGATAAACATTGTGTTGTCTAAACTCATTAAATAAATAGTTTGATCTTGATCTTGTAACTCTCAATTACAGGCACACCATTTCTGAATAAAGAATGTTGAGCGCATAAAAATACATAGAAACTAATCCACCTTAACGGGAAGTACTAAAACCGAGATAATTTGTTTTAATACACTCATCTAAACATATCTGTTGGTAGTCTTGCAACTCTCACTTACAGTCTGAATAAAGAATGTTAAACTCATAACTGTCAGGTTCTGTTGTTGTGTTCCATGTGCGTTCTAGTTTCCCGCCGTTTGTGAATGTTCAGTGCTTCCACCCGTGTCTCAACCCTGTGTCCAATTAGTTCTATTATGTGCTGTGTATTTAAGTCCCGTGTTTTGTTCAGTCCAGCGTCCGGTACTATACGTCATCCTGATTGTCATTCCATGTTGTCTTCACCCCCTGATTCCTGTCTGTGTGTCGATGTTCCAGTGAGTGTAATAAATCCGTGTATTTTTGATCATTCCCGTGTCCCTATGCCTTCATGAGAGAGACAATCGTGACAATAACGCAAACATAAATCTACCTTAATGGGAAGTGGGTCGTAAAAAATATATAGTATAAAAGAAAAGATATATTTATGTAGTTTGAAGTGTTGTCTGAGGAAATATACAGGGTCACTAACTTTATCCATTCTTTTACAGTTGTTTTTGAACTTTTTAATGAACTGTATTGTAAAAATGTGGTTTTACATGGCAAAAATGAAGAAAAACAACTCTTAATAATATACACTAATATAATATAGCTCAAGAGTGATGCATCTTTAACGTGGGACACTTAGCTTTATACAGTATATAGTGCTCTTTCATTCATTCATTTTCTTTTCGGCTTAGTCCCTTTATTAATCTGGGGTCGCCACAGCGGAATGAACCGCCAACTTATTTAGCATACGTTTCACGCAGCGGATGCCCTTCCATCTGCAACCCATCACTGGCAAACATCCATACACACTCATTCACACACATACACTACGGACAATTTCGCTTACCTATAGCGCATGTCTTTGGAATTGTGGGGGAAACCGGAGCACCCGGAGGAAACCCACGCCAACACGGGGAGAACATGCAGACTCCATGCAGAAATGCTAACTGACCCAGCCAGGGCTCGAACCAGTGACCTCCTTGCTGTGAGGCTATTGTGCTACCCACTACGCCACCGTGCTGCCTAGTGCTCTTTATATTATATGAAATTATGAATAATATTTTTTTTACCATGACTTGTCGGACATTTTCAAGAAGTTCCAGTTAAATATGTAAAAAATTCACATGTGCACATCATGCACTTCACAGGGGGCTTCAGTCTTGTTATCTTGAATGGGGTCCTTCAACTAATTAAAGTTTTCTGTGGAATTGCCAGATTAGCACAGTGTCACACCAGAGGACATGGTTTTCAGTGACAAAATGTATGAAGTTCCTTTATTTTTAAAAGTATATGGATGAAAAACATTATGGGCATTTACTAAAACAGCCCCTTGTAAAATTAGGGTTGAGGAATTTATTAATGATTTTCTTTTTAATTTATAAGAGTTGTAACTAATTGAACTATGCTTGACAACTATGCTATGGCTCAAAAAAAAATAAATAAATAAATATATATATGCAGTTTTTATAACAAGCGGTCCATAGAAGACAAAGAAATATTTAACCATTATTGACAATAATTATATTCACTTTTGTCATGTGTGACAATGAGATTGCAATGTCACGTCAACAACCCTAGTACCCAAGTTTTTTTTTTTTTATTCACTCATCTAAAAATATCTGTACGGAAGTCTTGCTCTCGTAACACACTCACTCTCTCTCTCTCTGTTTCAAACACACACACACACACACACACACACACACACACACACACACACACACACACACTCTTGCTCGTACCGAAGCCCACCTCTCAGCCGCCCTCCCCCAAAGAGTGTCATCATGACACGTTGCTTTGAAATACTCCGACAGGCACAGAATTGCTCATACTGGTGCAAGGCATTGAAGAAGCCAGATTATTGACAAGGAGATGTGTAATTGTGCGCTGCTCATCTCACGCTAACAAATGGAGTGATGGCAGCAGCAGAATATCCCTGCACTGATGCGCGCAGAGGGAGTGAAATCTCCAACATTGGCAGAGAAAAGATGGAAAGGACTCCTACTACAAACAGGACACCTTGATCTTTCAAGCCACAGATTTCGCAGAGGTGGAAAACTATTTCTCTCTCTCTCTCTCTCTCTCAATGAACTTAAAAAAAAAAAGCTGGATGCGTGTTTGCTCAGAGGAAGTGCGCCCGGTCCTATTCAACTCTCCGATGATGAGTGGCTCACCACCAATCCCTCGAGTAGAAGCAGCATCGGATCTCTGGAAAATTCACAGGAGCTTCAATGACAGCAGTACGATTGCTGACGGCTGGAGCATCGGTGGCAGCGGTCCTTGGCTTCTCGCTGTCATGCTTTCGCTCATAATTCTGGTGACAGCTTGCGGGAACATTTTGCTGATTGCACTGGTGTTTGCGCATCGGTCCCTGCGCTGTACCTCCAACTGCTTCCTGGTGTCCCTCTTCCTGTCAGACTTGATGGTGGCACTGGTGGTGATGCCTCCTGCTATGCTTAATGTGCTGTGTGGGACCTGGGTGCTGGCGCCCGGATTCTGCCCAGTTTGGCTTTGCTTCGACGTGATGTGCTGTAGCGCTTCCATCCTCAACTTATGCGTGATCAGTCTGGACCGCTACCTCCTCATTATCTCCCCGTTGCGATACAAACAGCACATGACCCCGCCGCGCGCTCTGTTGTTGGTGGGCGGGGCTTGGGGATTGGCAGCGCTCACTTCCTTCCTGCCCATCAAGATGGACTGGCATAGCTTGGGTCGCATGCAGGAACTTACGGAGGATGATCCTGGTAATGCTACACGGTTGAATTCCTTCTACCCGTCATCGTACTTCCAGCTTTCCACGTCTGGGATGCCATCAACGCAGTGCCGCCTGCGGGTGACTCTCCCGTTCGCCCTTGTGGCGACCTTTCTTACTTTCTTTTTGCCCTCCACCGCCATCTGTTTCACCTACTGCCGGATTCTGTTGGCGGCCAGAAGACAAGCACGACAGGTGGAGGCTCTTACTCATCCTGCTTACCCACAACACTCTCTCGGGGAACCGTCCCGTCCTCCGTCTCCTGGTCACGCCGTTCAGGATGGAGACAACTACAGTCATCAGGAGCAACCCGGACTGCGACATGCTCCGGTGAGAAGATTTCTGAGAAATTTGATTGAGACAGGGATTCAACTTGGCAAGTAGTTACTAGGTGCAAATTTAGGTAGAATTTTTAAAGTCAGCATTCCTTTTCCCCTCTATCATGACTTACATCTTATGGAATTGCTTTCTGTAATGAGAATAAAATGTAGGGCGGTGCTTGACTCCGTCCATTGAGAACCGATTGGATCGTTGGAAGAGGGGCTTTGCTAACAAATTGGATGAAGATTGTCGAATGGATCCCCGAAAGCAGGAGTGCCCAAACTCAGTCCTGGAGGGCTGGTGTCCTTCATAGTTTAGCTCCAACGTCCTTCAACACATCTGCCTAGTTTCTAGTATACCTAGACAGAGCTTGATTAGCTGATTCAGGTGTGTCGAATTGGGTTTGGAACTAAACTCTGCAGTACAACGGCCCTCCAGAACCGAGTGTGGGCACCCCTGCCCTAAAGGATTGAAAATCCCACCCTTAAGGCATTTCATGTGACCAGAAGTGAAGAGGTGATGGAAGGTTATGGTATTTGATGAAAGATTAAAGATTACTATGGCAAATTAGATTTCATGCCGTCTTTAAAGATTGTTTGGAAAAAATCCACTTTTAGTACATGACTGTTTTAGCCTGTTGTTCATTCACATACCCACCACAAACTTAGTCCTGGTGGGCCGGTGTCCTGCAAAGTTTAGTTCCAACCCCAATCAGACACACATGGGCTAGCTAATCAAGCTCTTACTAGGCTTTCTAGAAACTTCTGTGCAGGAGTTTTGAAGCAAGTTGGAGCTAAAATCTGTAAGACACAGGCCCTCCAGGACCGAGTTTCAGCACCCCTGATTTAAAGGCATATTTGACAAAAACAGAAAATTCTGTCATCATTTACTAACCCTTCACTTGCTCAAAAACTGTATGAATTTCTTTCTCCTGTTGGACAGAAAAGAAGATATTTTAAAGAAGAATGTTGAAAACCTGTAATCATTGACTTCCATAGCGTTTGTTTGGTTACCAGGTTTTCAGTTTTCTTCAAAATATCTTCTTTAGTGTTCAACAGAATAAAGAAACTCATAAAAGTTTGCAACCACTTGATGGAGGGTAAATAGAGAGGAAATATTCATTTTTTGGGGTGAACTATCTCTTCAAGTGAAGTGAAGGCTGTGCGATTACTGGCACAATGCTGCATGTAGGGAATTGTGTAGAGAACTCCTTGCACCTTGACAAACACAAAAGGAAAACGTGAAAGAGATGTGGTGGAAAAGGGAAAAATTCAATTTTAAGGACCGCAAAAGAAAGTAATGATAGAAAAGATGAAGGTGTCAGAGTGCAATAAGGCACTTGAAGATGAGGAAGGATGCAATAGAAGGGTAGAACCATTTAAGAGAATAGCAAAGACCTTGTCATTTTCAAGAGCTTTCATCTGATAGAGGGAGAGAGATAAACAATTACCCCAGGCCAAGGTAACATTACCACCCATCTCACAGCAGGCAGAAACCCAAATGAATATATTCTTCTCCTTTTTTCTTAGCTGTCGGTGAACAGCGAGCGCAGGCTGGCACACAGGCAAAGAAAGAGAGCTCTGAAAGCCAGTCTCACCCTAGGAGTGCTCCTGGGACTCTTCTTCAGTGCCTGGCTTCCCTTTTTTATCACCAACATGGCACAGGTCAGTCCACAAAACACACTAAATATCCGTGTTCACTTTAATCGGGAATTTCACAACTGCAAAAACAGCTTTTCTTACTTAGTTTTTTTTCTTAAACCAAGAAGGATTTACTTCACAAGTAAGAATTGTGTTTTGTTTTCAGAAACAATAAGTCAAAATTAACGGGGTAAGTGAAATAATCTTGTTTTAGGTTTGAAACAAAAATACTTTACTTACCCCACTGGCAGATAATTTGGCTTATTTTAAGTAAAAAATAAAATCATAATTTTTTAATTATTTCTGAAAACAAAACAGTATTTTGTACTTTAATTCTAACATTTCTTGATTTAAGAATGTTTAGATATTTGGACCAGAAACAAGACAAAAACTCAAAGTAAGAAAGGCATTTTCTTGCAGTGACTCAACAGATAAGCCTTGGCCTAAACAAGCATGCAACAAAAAAGACGACCAACTTAATTTCCATACCACAACTTGACAATAAAAGAAGCTTCTCATTTAATTCAGTAATGATTCCTTGTACTGCTCTCAAGCTTTCAATGATCCCGTCCCCCATCTGTGTCCCTCACTTTGCTCAGATTTCGAGCTTCTGGGCAAGACTGTCTCTAGCCCTCATTCACACACAATATGGTGTGTGAATAGCACTCCATCTCCGTCTCCTACTCACACTTTTTATATTCGCGGTATCCCATGAACTAGACATCTTTGACCTTTTCCACCTTTTCTCGGCTACGTTTTGTATTGACGTTGTAATCTAAGACCTTTTCTTCTGTGCATTCAGGCGGTGTGCGAGTGCGTACCACCTTCCTTTTTCGATGCCATCACCTGGTTGGGCTACTGTAACAGCACCATGAACCCAATTATTTACCCGATGTTCATGAGGGATTTCAAGAGGGCTTTGGCCAGGCTCCTACCCTGCTGCTCCTCTTCTCAAGCACCTCGCAGGCCATCGCTGCCACTTTCTCTTTCTCTACGCAACTCAGGGGAGCCACAACTACCCAGCGAACCCCCCTCACTTGTGTCTGATCCGCCTCAACTACCTGCGACGGCAACAGATGCAGTTAACCTTCTGGATGCAGAACACGCTGGGATCGACCTGCCGCTGTTGTTACCCAACCAGGTCGATACTTTGGACGATTGATACGTGGATTGAAACCACAAACACTGTGGACGGAAAGATGTGTGACTTTTGTTATTATCAGGGTTCCTGATCAGGTCATGGAATTTCTGGAATTTGATGTAATTTTTAGAAGGTCTATTCCAGATATTCCAGATGTTTTTGTCCCAAGTCATAGAATATCAGGTATTTTTGTTTGTCATTTAAAAATTTGCCTTCCAATTATCAAGATTTCGATCTGAGGGGCCATTCACAAATCACATCTTTCGCCCACGTACGTTCGTTATTTCCAATGGAGCTCCAATCAGCTTTACACTTTGTATAGAATATACACTTTCAGTAATATTCATTCATTTTCCTTCGTGTTAGTCCCTGATTTATGAGGGGTCGCCACAGCGGAATGAACCGCCAATTACTCTGGCATATGTTTTACGCAGTGGATGCCTGTCCCAGCATCGTGCTGAGACCTTTCAGTAACAATGGTAGACTAATTACCTCAGACAAACGCACCACACCAATTTTATTTACTCCATAAATAAAGCTTGTATCAGAGCTGCAGCAATGGTTTGTCTTCCTCTGAGTGAAGTGTTGATGCCACAGGAGCGCAAGTGTAAATCACATTAAAATTGGTGAAGAAAGCGATGCACCTTGTGCTTTTAGACATGATAGGTGAAAGGCCCCTAAATACACTGATTTGGCAGCAAATTTTCTCCATTTACATCAATATTTGCAGCATTTCTTGAGTTATTTTGCTGTGAAAATAAACAAATGTAGACATCTTAGTTCTTAATTACTTTTCTTACCTCAAGAACCATTGGTCTCTTTCATTTATATAAAGGGAATGCTGAGAGAAACAAAGAGAGAATGTATTTACCTCATAACCATATAAAGGCCTACTCCATCATATTTAATACATGGCTCTAAATGATGACAATGGTTAAAATCTAAATATAATATAACAATCTAAATATAATCTACATATAAAACCAGGCAGATGGTGTGGAAGGAATCTGAACAGTGTCCTTGATGGCCAAATGATATAACCGCCAATTAAACAAATAAATAATAATAATAGTGTAATTTAACACTTCATTTTCTGTTTAATTCGCAGATCACAGAATCATGGAAATTCAGCTTTTTAGTCACTGTAAGTGAGGGAAAAGTCATAGAATTTGACATTTGGTTTAGAGTGGGAACCCTGTATTATAGGATTATGGAAAAAAAAAAGTGTTATCCCAAAGATTTTTTTTTAGCATGGTATAAGTGTTAATGGTATAATAATGGCCAAACTGGAAGGTTACATCGCTCCTTAAGGCAGATCACGGAGATTGTACATCAAGAACAGATTCAACACGCATCCCATTCATTACCATAACAACCAAAACAACAGATGGATAAAGCAGACGAGAGAGAAAGAAATCACACTAATACCTCACACAATGTCAAGTGGGTTGTCTGTGGAGCTGTAATTCACATCTTAATTAAACAACAAGCCGCTTCTAATGAAAGGGGGCAAATGGTACACACAAAAGTACTGACAGTGTTCACTCAGGAGTTTATCACAAATTACGTTTTGCAGAGCTAAAAAAATGCAATCTTGATAAGAGGTGATGCCCAGAAATAACTTAAAGGGTTAGTTCACACAACAATTTTAATTTGAATTACTCACCCTCAGGTCATTCCAAACCCCTGAGAGCTTCATTTATCTTCGGAATACAAATAAAGATATTTTAGGTGTAATCTGAGAGCTCCCTCATCCTCCATATACTGCCAGAGGTTTCTGACTTGTTCAGAAAGGTACCAAAACATCCTCAAAACAGACCATATGCCTTCAGTGGTTCAATTGGAATATTATCAAGCTAAGAGAATACTTTTGTGCAAAAAACAACAACAAAAAAACATTATTCAACAGTTTCTTCTCCTCAGGATCCCAGTATGCAACTTTTTACTGTTTGAAACCAAGCACAGGTGTATCCGAGGCAATATGTCAAAGGTGCAACCAAGCATAAAACATGAACACACGCCCTATTGATCTTATTCTTGACCAGGGCGATTCTAGGATTTTCATGTAAGGGGGGCTCACCTCTGATGGGGAGTGAGGGGTTAGGTTAGTCTAGGTTACTTAATTTATACCCGAAGGTAGGTTTGGTTGACAGTTTACAGGGTTGGGCGTAATTGCAGAATATAGGCCTAGCAATGCCCATGTTCTTGACGTACGAGCGGGTGCAGCCATTGGGAACTTATTGGCACGAGACTTCTGGTCTCAATTACTTCCATTAATTTTTAACTGTTAAAAACAGCTCGTTATGCTGATTGATCTTGCACACTTGTCATTTCTAAATGTGTAATGTAATGTAATGTGTGTATTTATATAGTGCATTTATCGTGTATGGCCATACTCTCAAAGCGCTTCACAATCTCTCCACACCACCACTAGTGTGCAGCATCCACTTGGATGATGCGACGGCAGCCATAGGACAATGGCGCCAGTGTGCTCACCACATACCTATAGGTGGAGTGGAGAGACAGAGATAGAGCCAATTCAGTGGATGGGGATGATTGGGAGGCCATGATGGGTGAAGGGCCAATGGAGGGAATTTGACCAGGACACCTGGGTTACACCCCAAGTGCCATGGGATTTTTAATGACCACAGAGTCAGGACCTCGGTTTAACATCTCATCCGAAAGATTTTATTTTATTATTATATTATTTTTATGTATAGTCAAAAACACACTTATTTGTACAGAATGTAGTTTTTTGCTGTTTATTAGTGCCAGTCATTTATCCATAGACGACAGAATCGAGAAGAATCGCAGAAAAAAGCTTCCATGTTGCAGAATGAGGTCAATACTGACACTGAGTAGAAGACTCTGTTGGATAATGTCAATATTTTTGTTTTATGTGCTTGATAATTTTCCAATTGAACTACTGAAGGCTTATTTGAAGTCTGTTTTGAGGATGTTTTTTGTTACCCTTCTGGACTTCACACGTCTCAAGACCATTGCTGTCTATGGAGGATGAGGGAGCTCTCAGATTAAGATCAAACTATCTTCATTTGTTATCCAAAAACTAAGAAAGGTCTCAGGGCATTTTGGATCGACATGAAGGTAATTAATAATGATTTTCATTCTTGGATGAACTAATATTAAGTCTACACTTCAAAAAATGCCTTTCTTTGATTTTTTTTGTCTTGTTTCTAGTCCAAATATCAACTAATTCTTAAATCAAGAGCATTTTCTAGACAAGCAATAAATATGGTCTTGTTTTAAGAAATAATATGCCAAAATGAAGTGACTTTTTCCTTAAAATGAGCAAAATAACCTGCCAATGGGGGAAGCAAAATAATCTTGTTTCTCCTTTTGACATAAGATCATTTCGCTCACCCATTGGCAGATTATTTAGCTTATTTTAAGGAAAAACTCACTTCATTTGAAGAATTCTTGGATATTTGGACTAGAAACAAGACAAAAAAATCTAAGCAAGAAAATCATTTTTTGCAGTGTACGAGATTATTAGACAAATTCCAAGCCAAGGCTCCTGTTAGTTCTTGCTAATATTGCTAGCTTTTGTTTGGGTGGTGTCAAGATGGTAACCTTCTTCTGCTAAATGTCTTTATTTTCAATACTCAAACTCTATATTTATTTGATTCTGGCATGACTCTACACCCAACCATCCCTAACCTGATTTCACCAAGTAGGACTATGTCAACATCTATATTAAGGGATACGTTTACAGTTTATGTTGAGTTTAGGCTTACGGTTAGGTTTATGCACTTCTACATGATTGTTATCTATCTATTATTCCCCTCTGATTTTGGGAATAATTTACAGTTATGGCTGGGTTTAGGGGTAGGGAATAGGTATGGATTACATTTTCAAACAAAAATGATGTTCCAGGATCAACATTGATGTTAATCCAGGATTGCATCATACTTGGCAAAATCATGACCCAACCATACCCTTAATAGCAGAAAATTCAACTCTCAGATGTTTCTCTGAAACAATTCACCATCCAGATCCACATTCTGTGAATGAATTAAGGAAATAAGTCATGATGTTTTAGTTTACATTAAGTCTACACTGCAAATAATGCTTATCTAACTTCAATTTTCTGTCTTGTTTCTAGTTCAAATATTAGAAGAAATTCTTAAATCAAGGGCATTTTCTAGACAAGTAATAAATATTGTCTTAATAATATGCCATAATGAATAATACGCCAAAATGAATAATACATCCAAATGAAGTGACTCTTTCCTTAAAACAAGCAAAATAACCTGCCAACGGGGGAAGCTAAATAATCTTGCTTCTCCTTTTGACATAAGATTATTTCACTCACCCATTGGCAGATTAGTTTTAAAGGAAAACTCGCTTCATTTTAAGACTTTTTTATATTTGGACTAGAAACAGGACAAAAAATCTAAGTTAAAAAAACATTTTTTGCAGTGTACGAGATTATTAGACAAATTTCAAGCCAAGGCTCCTGTTGGTTCTTGCTTATATTTAAATGGTGTCAACATGGTAGCCTTCTTCTGCCAAGTGTCTTTATTTGCAATACTCAAACTCTGTGTTTATTTGATTCTGGCAAAACCCTACACCCAACTATACCCTTACTGAAGCAAATTCAACTCTCAGAAGTTTCTCTGAAATTATTCACAATCTAGATCTACATTCTGTGAATGAATTACGAAAATAAGTGATAATGTTTAAGTTTTTTTTTTATCTTGGCTCAGAAATAGCAGGTTTACCATTGCCTAATTGGTCTTGTGCTTGGGTGTGGGTTGTGTTTGCGCATTCATTAGTCCAGTGTGTGTCCTCCCAGTCCCAGGACTTCTGCTCACTTTCATCTTCTCTGCCTGTTTGCTTCTGATCCTGAGATAATTCGACATGATCCTCGCCTCCGGGATCACAAGGCGAATGCGTATTCCCTTCAGAGGCTTCAAGGATGCCATCGGATTCACTAATGGAGTCCAGTAAATCGGATATATCAGGGATATCCCAGCCATTCTCAGAGTCCTGCCTCTCGTACCGCATTTCGCTCTGCTTTTGGTTTTCATCAGCATTTACATCTGTAGTGTCTGAGATATCTCTGATGTTTAGAGATGGTTTTATTTTACCTCCGCTCTGACCAGCTGATTCTGGAGTGTCTGCTTTTTCCTGAGATAAATGAACCAGCTGTAGTTTGCCACTCATTGCTCCAGTTTCTTCCCTGGTAGGAACCCCCACTGCTACGAGGATGGTGTCCATCTGACGCATATAATCCAGGTGTCCTTTTACCTATGAGGTGGATATATTCAGAATATATTCAGCATTCGTAAAGCAAGCTGTAATACTTTTAACAGTTAATTAACAATTTATTTACAGTGCTTGCAATGTGTTAATATATTCAGGCATGTACATAAGTGGTTCAGAAGAGAGCATGCATGACTTAAATAAGAAATGCGATGGGTTCAGACTAATCTTTTGCATCCTGGCATATTGTAGATGACAGATATCAATGCACAATAGCTGTTTTAGATCAACCAAATCTTATACAAAAAAGTATGTTATAATATAATATAATATAGATTTTTTCAACACATTTCTAAACATAATAGTTTTAATATCTCATTTCTAATAACTGATATCTTTTATCCTCGCCATGATGACAGTACATAATATTTGACTAGATATTTTTCAAGATACTAGTGTTCAGCTTAAAGTGACATTTAAAGGCTAATTATTGTATAACGATGGTTTGTTCTGTAGACAAAAAAAAATTGCTTAAGGGGGCTAATAATATTGACCTTGATAAATAATAAATGTTTTCTGGTTTTGCTTTAAAAAAAAATTATGATAATACATATTTAAAAAGGAAAGAAAGAAAAAAGACACAAAATAAAATGTGAATATTTTTAAAGTGCACTATACTTTATTTAATATTCACATTTTACAATATAATTTAATCGCTTTATTTTTATTTTATTATTAAAAATAAAGTGCAATCATACTATCAGTACTATTATATTTTTTATAGTTACATTTAATGGGTCAAACTACAGTGCATAGCATAATTGAGTGCACCCCATTTTGAAGTGAATATAGGCAATGTATTTTGGTGCATTTAAACAAAACAGATTTATTAAACAGATATACTTATTAAAATAATATTTTAGTCATCAAACATATTTAGAAATTCAAAGATAATACAATTAAATTCAAGCAAAATATTGCAAAAAAATTACAACCTACAAAATTTCAACAAAATTTTTCTGCTTCTCTGGATTTTTCCTCTTTTTTAAATTTGTGTTTAATATTTAGGTGTACTAGTTCTTGGACCATTATCGTAAGTTATTTTGTTAAATTAGCTCCAGATTTGGCTTCAGTACTGACTAATATAATGTTTATGCACAAATATAATATTGTATAGCTTCCTATTAAAAATATGAATTTAAACTCATATATGCTGAGCACTGTATATACAAGATCTCACACAAAACCAAATCTCCAGATGATAACCAGACAGAAAAACGTATGCGCATCCCTGAAAACACTCTTCAAAATAAAGCTTCCAGGAAGAAAAAAATATATATATGCCATAAAAGAAGAATTTTTGTGTGTTTTCAAAGAACATTTCAGAGAAAAGTTCAAAGAATTTTTTTTTCATAGTATAAAAACTATTTAATAATCTAAAGAACCTTTTTACGCCATAAATGACCTTTTATGGGATAAAAAAGTTCCATTGTGGAAGGCAATTTTCTTTATGAAAGCATCAATGCCAATAAATAACCTTTATTTTTAAAAGTGTATATTTACATTGCAAAATTTTAGTGCTGGCAGCACGGTGGCACAGTGGGTAGCACAATCGCCTCACAGCAAGAAGGTCGCTGGTTTGACCCCCAGCTGGGTCAGTTGGCGTTTCTGTGTGGAGTTTGCATGTTCTTCCGGGTGCTCCGTTTTCCCCCACAAGTCCAAAGACATGCGATTCGGGTGAATTGGGTAAGCTAAATTGTCCGTAGTGTATAAGTGTGAATGAGTGTGTATGGATGTTTCCCAGTGATGGGTTGCAGCTGGAAGGGCATCCTCTGCGTAAAACATATGCTGGATAATTTGGCGTCCGCTGTGGCGACCCCAGATTAATAAAGGGACTAAGCCGAAAAGAAAATGAATGAATGAATGAATGAATGAATTTTAGTGCTTGCTAACCTTTTAGAAAAATCAAGCTTTGGCGCTTTTAACTAAAGCATGCGTGACACCTTAAATCTACACAATGCATATTTTTACTTTTTTAAGCAACCAATTTATGCTTGATTTACTTTTTGGTGGACAATATAACTGGTGCAAAAAATGTTTTATGATTTTTCAAAATGATTGCAAATAGAGAGGCCTTAACCAACCTATAGAAATATAGTATAATAATAATAGAAATATAGCAAATAATATTGACATTAAAATGTAAAAAAAAAAAAAAAAAAAAAAACTGTTTTTATTCTAGCCAAAATAAAACAAGTAAGACTTTCTCCAGAGTTAATAATTAGGACTTCAAAGTTAAAAATATCAACACAGGCCATATACAGTTGATGACTGACAAAATATTCGTGTTTTTTTGTCTTATACGTACTATTAATGTCTGTCTCAAGACCTTAATACATTTACAAAATTTAAGAGTTACGTCTCAAGCTGACAAATAATCACCATTTCAACGAGACACTGCGAGATTTGCATAATAAGGACGATTATTCGACTGATTTCGTTACATCTGCCTCGATGCTGCAACACATTACGTGACATCTGCTGACTGTGTTTTACATTCAAGTGTCTCTAAATCTAAAACTTGTACACTATTGTTGCGCTGCTTTACAGCCACTGGTATTTATTTCAGGGAATGCAAATTTAGTAGCTCATTAACATTTCTTCACATGCCAAAATGAAGGTGCAATTCTTCACATGCCTCCCATTGCAGTCACATAACCAGAGCTCTTAAACTAAATATCTTGCCATATCTTCGGCTGTTTTATCTCTGAGCTGTATAATTAACATGGAATTCGTTTTACTGCAGAAAAATATGATATGACGAGACTTGCATATACAGTTACAGTCAAAATTATTATTATTATTTTTCCTTCTTTTTCAAATATATCCCAAATGATGTTTAACAGAGCAAGGAATATTTCACAGTATTTCCTATAATATTTTTCCTTCTGGAAAAAGTCTTATTTGTTTTGCTTCGGCTAGAATAAAAGCTGTTTGTAATTTTTTTAAAAACATTTTAAGGTCAATATTATTAGCCCCTTTAAGCATTTTTTTATTTTCAGATTGTCTAGGGAACACACAATCATTATACAATGATTTGCCTAATTACCTTAACTTGCTTAATTAACCTAATTAAGCCTTTAAATGTCACTTTAAGCTCAATACTAGTATTTTGAAAAATATCTAGTAAAATATTATGTACTGTCATCATGATAAAGATAAAAGAAATCAGTTATTATGCATTAGTTATTAAAACTGTCATGTTTAGAAATGTGTTGAAAAAAATCTTCTTTCCATTAAACAAAAATCGGTGAAAAAATAATTCTCACGTCACCTGTGTGTTATTTCTGTCCTGCATTAATGGCACTGTGATGTAACCTGTATTTGTGTATGCGTGTGTGTGAGGTAAGAAATATCTCAGTGTTGAGTGTTTTGTTTACAACATGCCAGGGTAGATGATGGGACTATTTTTGCTCCGTGTATCTCAGGAGGTATTGTTATTATGAATGAATCCTTTTATATCGAAGCGTCTTGATATTTTCTATATTTGTGCATCATCCCCCCCCCACCCCCCACCACCACACCCCCGCCATTTTGACGAGGTAACGGCGCTAGATTTAAGCACTCCACTTGAATATCAAATAGCAACTTCCTGCGATGGTAATTACAGTAATTGTCGTCTTTTGTGACTGACAATTTAACAATGTCCTTTCTATTCCCAGCACGGGGGCGTTCTGAAAAATCATTTTTTGCCATAAAAAGTTACTTCAGATGACTTAAAGCCTTAACCAACGGGACGGAAATTAAACATCAAATCTGCGATAATGTAATGTCATGACATTGAATCGTTTTCCTCGGATTGAATCTGAATCTAAATGCCACCGAGAACATTTACTGAAAGTATAAGGGACTTAAAGGGATAAAACGATGGCCTTAGGTGATTTATAAAAAGCAAAATGGTTATTATTAAGCTATAAGTTGTGGATATTATTGCTATAAAAAGGCAAAAAATACATACAGACAATACAAAATTAGTACCTGTGGCTCCTGACTAGTCTAAAAATGTCTGACATACCTGGTATAAAATATTATTTTACTTAAAAATACAAAACATATTAGATATTTAGATATTCTGGCATATTAGACATTTAAATATATTTTTCTTTTTACTTAATTTGCATACTCTTAATGTTGTGGTATTTGTTCCTCGTAGTATAAAAATAGTATCGAATATCAATATTTTTTAAGGTATTTCAACTAATTGTATTGAAATTCAGGTATCGTGACAACATTGTTCATTAGACATTTAAATATTTTTTCTTTTTACTTAACTTGCACAGTCTTAATGTTGTGGCATTTGTTCATCGCGGTATCAAAAATGGTACTGAATATCAATATTTTTCAAGGTATCGTATAAAAATTCCGGTATCTTGACAACATTGTTAATTTAACTTAATTTGCATAGTCTTAATGTATCGGTATTTGTTCCTTGCGGTATCAAAAATGGTATCGAATATCGATATTTTTCAAGGTATCGTTTCGAAATTCCGGTATCTTGACAACATTGTTCATTAGACATTTAAATATGTTTCTTTTTACTTAACTTGCATAGTATTAATGTTGTGGTATTTGTACCTTGCGGTATCAAAAATGGTATCGAATATCAATATTTTTTTAAGAAATCGTATCATCACTGTTCATCACTGCAAATTAAACATTACTGTAACATTATTATACATTATATACGCAACAGCTTACTGTCACTTAATGATGTATGTGAGGATGAAACATGATCTCGGAATCATTTAGAGAGGCTGTGAATAATAATGTTATAAAAAAAATTCAGTTTCTTGAACAGGCCTATCATTTTGCTTGATATGGACTTAATGTAACATCAGGAGCCACAGGGATTCATTTTGTTTTGTCTGTATGCATGTTTGTTTGATTTTTGACTCTTAAAGTGCCAGCAGCCATGGAATAGTATTTTATGAATGAAAAATCATTGGTGATGGTTTCTTTAATATGCAATGTACACGTGCGTTTACTTACAACCGATGACAGATCCACATTGACTATTTTGCGGTCTTTCGAACTGATTGGCTGAAGTCCAGCAACACACAGCTGGACGGATGAACTTCTGTACAGAAATCCAAGCAGCCAATCCCCTCTAAATAAAATAATAAACAGATATTAACAACCATGCTCATGTAGCACTGTGAATTAAAAAGAAAAAACAAGATGTCATATTTGTAATATTTGATGCATTCTGTTACTTTTTAATACATAAACAATTAAAATATTACATAAAGTAGATGAATACATAAAATGTTTGGTACAAATGCGAGTACAGAATAACTCTGTGTACAATATACCTCAGTAAGTCACTTATGTAGCTACAGAACATCAGCTACAGCCTCTACCAACTAACAGCCTCTGCCCGTTCCTAATGCCCACCCGGTAACACAACTGATTCATATTAGATTAGGAAAATGACAGTAAAATACACAAATAACAAAGTTCTTAGTCTTTTATATACTGATCAGATTATTTGATGAAAGGATTGACTTATTGACACTAATGATACAGAGCTTAATTCAGTATCTGCTCTATTAATGAATTTTCTTTATAATATCATTCCCAAGCCGCCTCCTGCTGGGTCCTAGTGCCTGGTCAATGATACATGTATTCATGGGCTGCTGTTACACTAATAATAATAATAAAATAAATAAATAAAAGGGTTAGTTCTATCTAGGAACAAAGTATCAATTGGGGTCATAAAAATCACAAAGTCTAGTTTTAATTTATGGCGAGATGCATACGGGGTACATATGCCTCCCCAACATTTATGGGCAATAAAAATCCCAAACCTGACTCTGTAAATAAACACTTCTCATACACACACACACACACACAGAAAAGGTATTGGCATCAGCTCAACCCAAAAGGAGTTCAAAAATATCAGCAAAAATCCTATATTGTGCATCGCTACTATATTTTATAAGGTCCAATAAAAGAGAAAAAAAGTCCTATACATTTCTGAATTATTTAAGTTTATTAATTATTAGATATTTATTTTTTTATTCTCTGGAACTACCATCTATAAAATAACTATATTGTGAAATATATTGTTACAGTGAAATAAAAATGACTAGTACCATGACAGAACATTTTTATCATACTGCCCACCTCTACTGTGAATGTGAATAAATGTCTCTAATTTGGTAAATGCCTTATTTGTTTTATTTTAGATTAATTGCAATCAAATTATTTTGATCAGGATTCAAATTTAACACACACACAAAAAAAAAATCAATCAACAGAAAAAGTGTCTCTTTTAGTTGCCTTTCAGTGTTTTCAATGCATTTCGCTCATTGATGAAGACTACGGTCATGTGATCATTTAAACATTCCTGTGTTAATATTTTAACTGGTAAAACTATATAAAAAAGTAAAATAATGACAAAACATTGCTCTCAACCACAATAAATGCTAAAAAAAGTAAATTAATAATACAATTCTGAAAAGATGCATCAAGTTGATCAAAAGTGATAGTAAGGACATTTAAAATAAAACAAATCTTTAAGTAAATTTTAATTTACTCATTAGGGCTGCACGATAAATATTGATATATTTTATATTGTGTTCTGTCAGACAAAAGTCCACAGACATTGATTATATTTGGGCACCTTTTCTTGATACATTACCTCAGTTAGACTATAATAATTGATTATTTCGTATAGTAATTGTCTTTTTTGTTGTTGTTGTTGTTGTTGTTACTTTTTTTTTATTTTATGTTGTTTTAATACAATGTTTTATTCACATTCTTAAATGTCATTTATTAATGTCATTTCTGGACATTATTGTTTTTATTTATTATCACCATCAACCATTGCGACAATCTTTATGTGACATCAATATGAAAAATGTTTTGACAAAATTTGTGACAATTATACCATGTATGGATGGGGGGGGGGGTTGTTTTTTCATTAATTTCCTTCGGCTTAGTCCCTTTATTCATCAGGGGTCGCCACAACAGAATGAACCGCCAACTTATCCAGCATATGTTTTACACAGCAGATGCCCTTCCAGCTGCAACTCAGTACGAGGAAACATCAATACACTCTCACATTTACACACTCATTCATACACTACGGTCAACTTAGTTTATTCAATTCACCTATAGCGCATGTCTTTGGACTGTGGGGGAAACCGGTGCACCCGGAGGAAACCCACGCCAACATGGGGAGAACATGCAAACTCCACACAGAAATGCCAAATAACCCAGCCGGGACCTTCTTGCTGTGAGGCGACAGTGCTAACCACTGAGCCACCGTGTCGCCAGGGTTGTTTATTGTATTTTCTCTTTGTATTCTTACATTCTACATAATGTTATGTATATTTTCAATAAAGTTAATTATAAAAAAAGGCAAATATAACGGCCAAATCAACAAGGCAAAATGTAAGTCATGTTACTGGCGTAACATAATACCATCTTACCTGCAATAGCCATTAACAATCTTCCCAGCAACTACTCTGGACAGTCTTTGCCAGGCTTTCTCAGACCCATCCACAGGAGCTCCTAGCAGCACCACATCCTCCACCACACCTTCACTACCTGACGATAATAAGAGTCTTTCAGATTCTCATTTACAGCCTCACACCTCTCAGATTCACTCTTTCATTAGCTGACAAAGAGATTACGACTCCAGGAAATTTGGCCATGTTCAGCTCTGTCTTACGGACACTTATTCTGAGAAGCAAGGTCTGAAAGACAAAAGGATGTTCCCACGTTTTCGACGACTCATTAAAATGAATGGAAAACCGTACCTTGATCGTTAGCCAGTTCCTCAAGGCAGAAGTAGATGACTCGAGCTCCCAGGCTAAAGCCGATTAGATTGACAGGACGCTTTCCCTGCATAGAGAAGACAGTGGATAATTAAACGCATATACCTGAAATTAAGGTAACACTGAGAATAATGTTAATGTATTTACTAACATTAACTACGTATCAATAATATTATTTAATCTTATTAATCTTATCTCTAGCATTTAATATTCATAGGTTAACATTAACTAATGAATTAATCATTCGTTCATTTTCCTTCAGCTTGGTCTCTATTTCAGAGGTCGCCACAGCGGAATGAACCGCCAACTATTCCAGCATATGTTTTAGTTCTAGCTGCAACCCAGTATTGGGAAACATCCATCCACACTCACTCACACACACACACACACACACACACACACACACACTC
>CAIGQW010000298.1:8666388-8712283 GCA_903798125.1 Danio choprae | reverse complement strand
TATATATATACACACACACACACACATATATATACACACACACACATATATATATATATACACACACACACATATATATACACACACACACACATATATATATACACACACACACACACATATATACACACACACACACACACACACACACACACACACACACACATATATATATATATACATAATATATATACAACAATATATATATACATAAACATACACACACACACACACATATATATATATACAACAATTCTGTCTGCTTCTCGAATCTGTTTGGCTAATAGACGTGCAATATTCTGCAATAACAACACTTCTGTATTACTACACCCACATAGAGTGACAGCCGATCAATAAACTCACTACAGTTTGACAAATATTGCAGCTGTTGGACAACATAATGTACTTTTGAGGCTTTTTAGGTGAGAATGTAGTTGTTTAGATTGCAACTATGCAGCTTATTTATAAGGATAGTGCCTATTTAAAAAATTTATCATTTCGGAGATACAGCGCGTCGACATCCATCAGCCTGTCATACTGAGCAGAGAAAAGACGGTTGACGATGTCCATCCACAAGATATAATTTAATAGTATTTCCTATTATATTTTTCTTCTGAAAAAAGTCTTTTTTGGGGGCTGAAATAAAAATAATAAGAATATATATATATATATATATATATATTATTTTTTTTTTATCTGGCAAAAGTCACTATTATGACCCCCCCTTAAGGAAATATTTATTTCAATTGGTTACAAAACAAACCACTGTTGTCCAATGACTGATTTAACCTTGTTAAGCCTTTAAATTTCTCTTTAAGCTGAATAATAGAAACTTTAAAATAACTAGTAAAATATTCTGCATAGTTTTCATGGCAAAGACAAACTATTTTTTTGTTATTAAAACCCTTACGTTTAAAAACACACATACAGTTCAGGAAAAATATAAGAGACCATTTCAGTTATCATCTGTTCTCTGGATTTGCCATTAACTGATAAATGTATTGAAATGATCATTTGTGTTTTATTCAGCTTTGCCATTACAGGAATAAATTACATTCTGAAAACTGAACAGTTATTTTATTATATTATATAGTATTCATATTTGTTTAACATATTATGATTTTTAAATCAACCTAGGTGAAAAAAAACCCCCTTCAAATCCATAATGAATTCACTTACCAACCCCAACATTCTTATACTGGTAAGTATAATTATGATTATAAATGTTATTATTATTATTTACTTTTGTTCAGGTCCATGAAACAGCTGACCCAGAGACACTCCACATAGCCCAGCGTAAGCAAAGCGTCCAGGTTCACTTAACTGTCGACCAAACACTTTCTCTGCTGATGACTGGTCATGTTTTTGTCCTCCTCGATCTGTAACTGATAGAGTCATTCTATGAAACAGGTGACATTTGTGTCCATAACATTTGATGAGATGCATGAGGCACAAAAAAATGTCCTAAAATATGATTCCAAAGCTTAACCTTATTAATTCAAGGGTTCTTGTTAACATGATATATTATAAATTACTATTATTATTCATTCATTCATTCATTTTCTTTTCAGCTTAGTCCCTTTATTAATCTGGGGTCGCCACAGCGGAATGAACCACCAACTTATCCAGCATATGTTTTACACAGCGGATGCCCTTCCAGCTGCAACTGGGAAACATCCACACACACCCATTCACTCTCATACACTACGGACAACTTAGCTTACCCAATTCACCTATACTGCATGTCTTTGGATCTGTGGGGGAAATCGGAGCACCCGGAGGAAACCCACGCAAACACGGGAAGAAAATGCAAACTCCACACAGAAATGCCAACTGACCCAGCCGGGGCTCGAAACAGCGACCTGCGCCACCGTGCTGCCCACTACTATTACTAATGAGTTACAATTTTTTTTTTTTATATATATATATATATACTTTATGATTACATAAAAGGGGCAACACGGTGGCTCAGTGGTTAGCACTGTCACCTCACAGCAAGAAGGTCACTGGTTCGAGTCCCGGCTGGGTCAGTTGGCATTTCTGTGTGGAGTTTGCATGTTCTGCCCATGCTTGCGTGGGTTTCCTCCATGTGCTCCCCCACAGTCCAAAAACATGCGCCATAGGTGAATTTAATAATTTGACTTACCACACCATCACACTAACTTGTTTCATCTCTAAATGATGTACTTTTGCTTTAAATGACATAACAAAACAAGAATTAACATTATATGGACCCTGCACCCTCCAAGACTAAAAGTGGGAAAGTCAGGCTTTCTGCAGGTTTCAGCAAGTTAAATTTAAAACTTATTAAGACATTTTTATGAATGAAATTGTAGACTCATACAGAGCTAAACGCTAAGGACTTTTTCGAATGGCCCAGTAGGAAAAGATTTTTATTTGCCCTATCAAACTTCTTTTTTATAATTTAATAAATTTAATAATAATTTTAAAAATAATAATAATAATAATAATATTTTTGTAAATTCTGAGCAAAATATTTTAAATATTTTGTCAAAACAAGCAAGCTGTATGCATACACTATTTTTCAACATAACCTTTCTTAAAAAAAGAAAAGAAAAATGTTTTAAAGGTTTTAAAAATGTTAATAAAGCATCCAGGTCAGTGTCCTCAGCAGTAAATACATGAAGAACTTTTAGAAAAATGTTATTGTAAAGGAAATAATTCAACCATTATAGTAAATGGAGTTCAAAATTGCATTCTTAAATAAAAAGTTAAAAGTTTTATTGAGATGGATTGGTGATTGTATGGGTGTTAATGGCCAGACTGGGTAGCTAGAGATGAACAAACAAAAATTAAGACCTTTTTAAAAAAAGATTTAAGACCTACAACACAATATTTCAGTAAATTTAAGACTTATTAAAGCCTATAATTTTGTTTTTGAGATTTAAGACCCTGCGGACACCCTGGAAAGTGCTGAAATTGTTTTACATTTATTTACAAAATGTACAAATTAATTTGGTAATTTATATACGTTCATTATCAAATACAAATCCAGTCCTTCACATTTTAATTGCATGTTTATTATCGAGATCCAAGAAGAAGTATGATTTTTTTTCTGAACACGTTTTGTTTTATAAGTTATTAATCTCAATTATGGTATGAATTAGTGCTGTGGTTGCATAGCAACGAGTACATCATTTTAAAATATGAATACTCAGCCCTGTTGACCCGTTTGATCTGCAGTCTTAATATTTTGCACACGTTCTTCATCTCATGAAGAGCAAATCTGCCTCTTGGACTCAGTTTCAATGCATTTGATTGTCTTTTTAAGCACTTTTTGAAGATGCGTACAGCTTGTGACTGGAAGGCTGCAGTTTCCAGATTAAAATAAACTAAACCATCAAAACATGTGTACAAACGTGGCACTTTATGACACTATATATCATATACTGCTTGATGCTTTAAATCTAAATATGTAGGATAAGTCTATATTTGTAAAACGTCCCTGAAAAAAAATCCTGCATGTGTCATTGTGTAGAGTTAACCTACAAATTTCCATTGTTTAGTCAAAACATGTATTAGGCCTAAATCTAATCCTGCATCTGTGATTAAACCCCAGAGCAGCTGTTATCTGACACGTATATACAAATCTAAGAAAACAGCATAAAATAATACATAAAAGCCTCAGTTTGAGATTTAAATAGTAGAAAATAAGTATCAATAGATATTTAAACCTCTAAAGAATAAATAACGTTACACTGAAGACTCTTATTTTGTTGTTAAACTTTAGACAAGACTACAATCTTTTCAAAGTCGTCAACAAATAAAACGACACACGTTAGTCCAGTCGCTGAATACCTGGAGTTAATTTCGCGTCCTCATTGTTGTTATTTGTTGGTTCCATTAGTTTATCCTCAGTAATTTACTTCAGATTTCTTCTCTCCATGTTGGAAAGTTACTTTGTTGTCGTGACAGATGAAAGTTCAGAACAGTTATTGTGTGCCCTCTGTCGGTCATATCAATCCACGAATCACAAAGGACTGGTTTATGAATATTCATATCGTAACGCTACGTTCGTCCAGTTGGCTTAACCGATTGGCTGAATTGTAGGCATTTGCGAATTGACAAAACGAAGGTTTGGCTAATGAATATTAATGACATATCGTCATGTTCGTCCAGTTGGCTTACGTGATTGGCTGAATTTTAGAAGTTGGTGAGATTTCCGTTATCAAACTGGCAAATGAGAAAGCGAGAGGGTCGCAAAAGCCAGACCCTAAAGATTGGCTTATGAATATTAATTACGTAACGACACGTTCGTCCAGCTGGCCAAAGTGATTGGCTTTGAACTGCAGACGAGCACAAACTGGATTATGAATATTAATGAATATTTGTCAAATAACGTGACTGGACAGTATCGGAATGTTTTCAAAGAAACGTCAACAAGTGAAAACAGACTTATTTTAATTCATTTGAAACGTTGCAAGAAAATGAATTAATAATTTATGCTGTGAAATGTTCACGTTTTACCTGATAAATAGCATTAAAATTGCTTTTATTGTTTTACTACACATTCGCCTGAATAAATAGAGCTTTTTCCGCTGACTGGAAAATAGTCAAATATTACGTTTTGTGACTTATCGACGCTCGGGGAGGTGTACAGGTAGGTTTATTTGATGTTTTGATGAAGATTTGTGTTATTAATTGAAGGTAAATTTGTGGCTTATGAATATAATTAGCTTTTGTCTCCTTTTTTTCGTACGTAGAATGATTATAAATACATAAAGATGCCCTCCAGAAATATACATTTCCAAATAAAAGTCCACTTGTGGCCAGCAGAAGGCGCTACAGGTCTAAATAAAACTGCCAACATGAAGATTTTTAATGAGAGTTAAGCTTACACAAATTTAATTGTATTTATTTGTGTCTTTGTTTAATATGATATAAAAAAAGTGTAAGTAAATTTTCTTCGGAGGAAAACGTTTCTCTCCTTTGTTCTTTGTTCATAACCAAACAGTGGATATTTTTCAGCATTATTTATTAATTTATTAAATGTCAACCTATATTATGCTTTTCTTAAACAACATACTATACTATGATGTAAACATAATGATAATTATTAGTGGAGGAAGTTGTAAAACGTGTACCATAAAACTATTGTTATTACTATAATACTTTGTCATTATTGTATTATTATAGCTATTATTATTCATTCATTCATTTTCTTTTCGGCTTAGTCCCTTTATTATTCTGGGGTCGCCACAGCAGAATGAACCGCCAACTTATCCAGCATATGCTTTAAGCAGCGATACCCTTCCAGCTGCAACCCATCACTGGGAAACATCCATACACACTCATACACTATGGACAATTTAGCCTACCCAATTCACCTATAGCCATATCTTTGGACTTGTGGGAGAAACCGGAGCACCCGGAGGAAACCCACACAAACACGGGAAGAACATGCAAACTCCACACAGAAATGCCAACTGACCCAGCTAGGGGTCGAACCAGCGACCTTCTTGCTGTGAGGCGATTGTGCTACCCAGTGCGCCACCGTGCTGCCCATAGCTATTATCATTATCTATTAAATATATTACATATAATTGTACCTAGCGCACACACACACACACACACACACACACACACACACACACACACACACGTATACATTACATTTATATACATATACACAATGCATTTATGTTTTATTGTTTAAAATATCTGTAGTTACACTTCTTTTTGAAATTATACATGATTGATTATAGCAATTTGTCTGAGTTGCATAATAACAGCCTGTAATAACTCTCTTTATGACACCTCTTGCATATTTTTAGATGAATTGAGATTCTTATCCTGTGTATTATTATCTTGACGGCTGCTGTTATATAAGGTCTGTTTCTTGTTGCTGTTTTTACTGAAAGCCCATGTTTGGGATGATCCAGGAGAAGAGTTTGTGAAATGCAAGATTACATAATTTTCTAAAAGTCAAAATAAAAAAAGCATAACTACTGTATGAACAAAGATCTCCATAGAGAAATGACTGTATATGAAAGTGTTCAGGTTTGAAAGTCTACATATTCATGAAAACATCTATTCATATTCATATTAATTATTATTATTATTATTATAAATATTATTATTATCAACAACATTACAATTAATCGGTCAACTATACTGATTATACATATTAGTGATTTGTTTAGTGTAAAATCACATTATTGTATCACAATATATCACAATATATTAAAATCACAATATATTATTATTTTTATTATTATAATTCATTCATTCATTCATTTTCTTTTCGGCTTAGTCCCTTTATTAATCTGGGGTCGCCACAGCGGAATGAACCGCCAACTTATCCAGCATATGTTTTACGCAGCGGATGCCCTTCCAGCTGCAACCAATCTCTGGGAAACATCCACACACACATTCACACTCATACACTACAGACAATTTAGCTTACCCAATTCACCTATAGCGCATGTCTTTGGACTTGTGGGGGAAACCGGAGCACCCGGAGGAAACCCACGCAAACACGGGGAGAACATGCAAACTCCACACAGAAATGCCAACTGACCCAGCCGAGGCTCGAACCAGCGACCTTCTTGTTGTGAGGCGATCGTGCTACTCACTGCGCCACCGTGCAGCCTATTAATATAATTATTATTAATAATAACAAAAACAGCAACAACAATTACAATAAACATTTATTCTATAATCAACTGTACTGTGATGTTACATTGGTTACACATTATTGATCTGTTTAGTGTAAAATCACAGTAAAGTTGATTATACAATACATTATTATTATTATTATTATTATTATTATTATTATTATAAACAACAGCAACAATTACAATAAAAATGTATTCTATAATCAACTTCACTATGATGTTGATGTTACACACTGGTTTGTTCAGTGTACAAATCACATTACAGTTGATTATAAAAATATAATAATAATAATAATTTCATTTGTAGTTTTAATTTAAATATTATTTCTCATTATTAGCTATAATTTTATTATTATTTATGATCATTTATAACCTGTAATATGATGTTACACTAAACAAATACAGTATTATTCTATATTTAACATAACAACAAAATGTTTTTTTCTGTTTTTGTCAATAATCTGAATCGCATGATGAAGTATATTGCTTTATAAGCTAAATTTAATAAAAAATAATGATTGCATGACTACAATGATACAAACATGTCTTTACAGTAGTATTAATTTCAATATTATTTTTCATTATTAGCTATTATTATTATTATTTATGATCTAGAATTGGCTAAGCTAAATTGTCCGTGGTGTATGTGTGTGAATGAGTGTGTATGGATGTTTCCCAGTGATGGGTTGCGGCTGGAAGGGCATCCGCTGCGTAAAACATATGCTGGATAAGTTGGCGGTTCATTCCGCTGTGGCAACCCCAGATTAATAAAGGGACTAAGCCGAAAAGAAAATGAATGAATGAATGAATTTATGATCTATTATTACCTTTAATCAGCTGTAATATGTCACAATATCACATTATTCAATTCAATTCAATCCAAGTTTATTTATATAGCGCTTTTTACAATGTAGATTGTGTCAACGCAGCTTAACATGTTCTAGTAAAGTCCAGATTTCAGAGTTTAGTTCAGTTTAGTTCAGTTCAGTGTGGTTTAAGTTTCACTGCTGAAAGATCAAATACTGAAGAGCAAATCCACCGAAGCGCAGCTCCACAAGTCCCGATCCGAGCAAGCCAGTGGCAACAGTGGCGAGGAAAAAAGCTTCACCAATTGACGAAGAAGGAAAAAAAAACCAAGAGAGAAACCAGGCTCAGTTGGGCACGATCATTATTCTTCTGGCCAAACGTCCTGTGCGGAGCTGCAGTCTAGGCGCCGGAGGCTGGAGAAGCTGGACGTCCATCGTGGAAAAGCTGCAGGTGTGGTAGGGCACCGGTGGGAGGTCAGGCTGGCCCACCGGATCAATTGGACTTGTTTGCGCGGATTATTGAGTTGTTCAGTGTAAAATCACATTATGGTTGATTATAAAAAGAATATAATAATATTAATTTATTCATTTTCTTTTCGGCTTAGTCCCTTTATTAATCAGAGGTCGCCACAGCGGAATGAACCACCAACTTATCCAGCATATGTTTTACACAGTGGATGCCCTTCCAGCCGCAACCCATCATTGGGAAACATCCATACACTCATTCAGACACATACACTATGGACAATTTAGCTTACCCAATTCACCTATAGCGCATGTCTTTGGACTTTGGTGGGGGAAACTATTATTATTATATTTTATTGTTATTTTTACATTTGTAGTATTAATTTAAATATAGTTTTTCCCTATTAGTTATTATTTTCATCATTATTTATTACTCATCATCATCTGTAATCAGCTGTAATATGTTTCACTAAAGAAATAAATACACTATTATTATATATTTCATATCACAACAAACATTTCTGTTATTGTCAGCCTTAAGTACATTGCTTTATGAAGCTAAATGTACTAAATAAATAATCATTTTTACTATATTCAACCTGTATATTAAACTCGACAAAAACAATGATACAAACATGTCTTTACAATACTATTTAAATATTACTTTTCATTATTAGCTATTATTATTTATTATCTATTATTACCTGTAATCAGCTGTAATAAGATGTTACACATTATTCATTTGTTCAGTGTAAAAATCACATTACAGTTGATTATAAATGAATATAATAATATATGATTATTACTATTAATAATAACGCTTATTATTATCATTATTATTATATTTTATCATGTCATTTCTTACATTTGTAGTATTAGTTTAAATATTATTTCTCACTATTAGTTATTATTTCCATCATTATTTATTATCCATCATTTATTATCTGTAATCAGCTGTAATATGATGTAAACAAACAAATACACTATTATTATATATTTCAAACATTTTTGTCACCATGAAGCATATTGTTTTATGAAGCTAAATGTAATAAATAGATAATCATTCGTATTATATTCGACCTGTATATAAAAGTCAAACTCAAAAAAAACAATGATACAAATGTGTCTTTACAGCTTCATGAACATGTCTATTCATATTCTTTCCATAACACCTACCTGTAAAAACTGAAAGTGATATGAATGTGTGTTCATAATATGCACTTCTATAATGCGTCACGTCTGTATTTTCTCTCATGTCTGTTTTCTCTCTCTCTCTCTCTCTCTCTCTGGTATGTGTCTTCTTTACAGAGATGAGAACTTGAGACGCAATGAAAAAAAAAAAAGAAAAAGAAAAACTAGATGTTAAGATCACCGGTAAGCGCTGCTCTTTCATTTACACTAATAAATGTTATTGAAGAATCTTACGTTTGCGTTTGAGCTCCAAACATCCTGTTTATACACTGGTGTGCATTACAGACATCTTTATTTATGTTTTCTCCATTTCTACTTGAGACGTCTGCGTGCAAACTGTGTGGGAGAGAGAGATAAAGAGCAAACAAAAATTATTAACATTGACAGACAATTATTATTTTTTTATTTAATAAAACCTTCTGCCCCACAACATTTCCACTATTCACAGCCAATAGAAACTGAAAATATATAGAGTGTAGTTATATTCATTACAAGCATGCAAAATATAGATTATAAATTAAATAAATTACAATAAAAACTTAAACTTAACTAAAACTAAAATTTAAAAATGTAAAAACTATTACAAATCACAATTCACAAATTCCTTTCTAATATATACATATATATGGGGCAGCACGATGGCTCAGTGGTTAGCACTGTCCCCTCACAGCAAGAAGTTCACTGGTTCCAGTGCCAGCTGGGCCAGTTGGCATTTCTGTGTGGAATTTGCATGTTCTCCCCGTGTTTGCGTGGGTTTCTTCCAGGTGCTCCGGTTTCCCCCACAGTCCAAAGACATGCGGTATAGGTGAATTGGATGAACTAAATTGGCCGTAGTGTATGTGTGTGTTTGAATTTGAGTGTGTATGGGTGTTTCACAGTACTGGGTTGCATCTGAAAGGGCATCTGCTGCATAAAACAAATGCTGGAATAGTTGGCGGTTCATTCCGCTGTGGCGACCCCTGATAGATAAGGGACTAAGTTGAAGAAAAGAAGAAAGAAAGGAAGTAAAAAAGGAAGGAAGGAAGGAAGGAAGAAAGAGAAAGGAAGGAAGGTAGAAAGAAAGGAAGAAATGAAGAAAGAAAAAAAGAAAAGAAGGAAGGAAGAAAGGAAAGAAGGAAGAAAGAAAGGAAGGAAGGAAGGAAGAGAAAGGAAGGAAGAAAGAAAGAGAAACGAAGAAAGGAAGAAAGAGAAAGGAAGGAAGAAATGAAGAAAGAAAGAAAGAAAGAAAGAAAGGAAAAGAAAAAAAGGAAAAAAGAAAGAAGAAAGAAAGGAAGTAAAAAAGAAAGAAAGGAAGGAAGAAATGAAGAAAAAAAGAAAGGAAGGAAGAAAGAAAGAGAAAGGAAGGAGGGAAGAAAGAAAGGAAGAAATGAAGAAAGAAAGAAAGAAAAGTAGGAAGAAAGAAAGGAAAGAAGGAAGGAAGGAAGAAAGAGAAAGGAAGAAAGATAGAAAGAAAGAAAGGAAGGAAGGAAGGAAGGAAGAAAGAAAGAAAGAAAGAAAGAAAGAAAGAAAGAAAGAAAGAAAGAAAAGGAAGAAAGAAAAAGAAAGGAAAGAAGAAAGAAGGAAGAAAGAAAGGAAGAAAGAACGAATAACTGAAAAAGACTGGATTTATATTAAATCTCTCTGTTATCTGTAGAGTCTGTATGATGTTGAATCACTTTTTTATTGTTTGTTGATCTTTGCTGAGTGTTTATGAGCTTACACTGTTGAATGAGGCCTTATCATTTTTCTCAGATTTTCAAGCACATCTGTTTGGATCTGGGTCAGTGGCAAACATTCACCTTCTCCACGCTCAATCACACACACATTGATGAACACCCTTAAACAGAACAGAAAAACACAAGAACGCTGCTAAAGCTGTTTGCTCAAAGCTAAAAGTGCAGTGGGTTTACAGTCATCGACCTGTCATCAAGAGATCCTGACATCTGTTGAGAGATAACAGAGCGCGGACGGACACACACACACACACACACACACACACACACACACACACACACACACACACACACACACACACACACACACACACACACACACACACACACACACACACACACACACACACACACACACACACACACACACACTTATAAAGATCTGTTTTAGCAACCATTGTTCTTCAGTAAGTGTGTTTTCAGCACATCCGCGGCCGAATCTGTTGAGACAGGCCTTCACAGCAAAGGGGGATTCTTGGGGAATTTGGCACCCAATCAAAGCCAATATAAACTAAATACACTCCCTTGACATCCGCTTAGTCAGATAAAGTAAACACACGAAAAACAAAGATCACAAACGTGTGCTCAAAATAACTACCAAATCCAAAACTGCAAATCTACACTGTAAAAGAAATGCTGGGTTCCACATAATTCATTCATGTTGTTCCAATACAAATCGATTAAGTTGACTCAACAAATTGAAGTGGATTGAACATTTATATAAGCAGTTTGAACAAGCAGTAAAAGACATTTTTTGAATGTACTGCAAAAAAATAAAATCTATATATTTTTTTCTAATTAGAGATTAAGGGCTCTATTTTAATGATCTAGACACAAAGTCTAAAGCTCATGGTGCAAAAGCATTAAGGACATGTCCGAATGCACTTTTGCTGTTTTAAGGATGGAAAAATAAGGTTTGCACCCTGGCACATGGTCTAACAGGACTGTGCTTATTCTCTTAATGAGTTCTGGGTGTGTTTTGAGCAAAATGTACAATAAACCAATCAGAGTCTCATCTCCCATTCCCTTTAAGAGTCAGTTGCGTCGCACCATAGTGCATTTGCTATTTACATGGCGGACTTTGTAAGTAGACTGAAGGCTTCACTAGCGAGAAAACAGTTAAACAGACCATCTGCACCACGAGGACACTTTACTTTTACTTTACTCCTTTACTTTCATGGAGTAAGGAAATGGTGTTGTACGCACTCCACTGAAGACATCCATTAGCCTACATATTTAATTTCTTTTGTTAAGCGCAAAGATTTGTTTCAAAATTCAGTTCTAATTTCCAGCAAACGAATAAATGAACAATAATAATGAAGTGTGGTCAAAAAAACCATATCCAAACACATTCGATATAAATGGCACTGGGAGTAAGTAACATGATGCTAAAATGAACATTATATGTTTTAAGCAGCGGATGCCCTTCCTGCTGCAACCCATCACTGGGAAACATCAACGCACACCCATTCACACACATACACTATGGACAATTTAGCCTACCCAATTCACCTATACCGCATGTCTTTGGACTTGTGGGGGAAACTGGAGAAAACCCATGCCAACACGGGGAGAACATGCAAACTCCACACAGAAATGCCAGCTGACCCAGCCGAGACTCGAACCAGCGACCTTCTTGCTGTGGGGCGATTGTGCTACCCACTGCGCCCCCTATATTTCATAATTTTAGGTATATTGTTTTATGAAGCTAAACGGAATAAATAAATATTACATCCATCTTTATGTTATTGTTATTATATATTTATTTTGTTTTTAGTTTCTGGAGAACGTCTACATTTTCGTGCACTTGAAGAAAGAGTGTTTTTTTCCATGTGTATATGTGTGTTTCTATGGAAAAGCAGGCAGCTGCTGGATAGTCTTTTGGGAAGGACGGGGGTGGAGAGTGGAAGAATGGGTCATGATATGTCTAAGGAGAGATATAAAGGAAAACCGCAGCTGTATAAAACTGCGGCCAAAATAGGCAGAATTGCATTGAAACGCATGAAAGCATGTGAGGAACTAACAATGACTTGGGGAAATGGGAAAAAATGCAGAACAGAGTGGAAAAAAAGGGTTCCCATCACAAATTTGGTTGTTTTTGGTAGTCATTGGTGAGAATAAATGAAGATTTGTTCATTCTCAGATGTCTGTTTAGGAGAAATTATGGCAGGCAGTCAGGGACAGAAGTCAAGTGAAATTTGACCACACTGCTAATTGGCAGCAATTTGCACAGTCTATGTAAAGATGACAAATAATGTCAAAACACTGACATCGCACACAATGAATTAATGCATTACTAACAAACCAATATAATTAAGTTTGTATACATATACATCCCACCGTATTCTTCACAAATAAATGCGATGTTTCTGTGTATGCACATTTATGTCACATTTGCCAGTGTTTCACTCAACACAGGCTCATTGGAAATAGTTGCTTTAGCCTACATTTTTTGTGAAACCGTAATTCAACATACTGAACACTAGGAGGCAATATAACAACAACAGCTATTGTTTTAAAGGATTATTTTCAAGTCGTTTTTTGCACAACACTACTATAAACACCGCAAAACAATTTTAACGTTGTCTATGATTTATAATCAAATATGTTTGCGTCACCTATCTATCTCCATCTGGACAATTTTTTCTGGTGTGGTCAGTTTGCTCGGCAGCTCACTTTGTATTGTGTTGTACTTATGATGCAAAATGCTCGGGTTCAAGTCCGGTGAAGGACGATTCCACAAAAAAGATAAAAGCAATGTAAAATCAAGGTACACCTGTGTGTTCACAGTGCACTTTTCTTTAGGTTTGCTTTTGAAAACAAAAAAGGTTGGGTTTAGGTCAGTGGTTCGCTAAGTGACCTGTATGACAAGCTCTGCCTTCTCCAGAATGTGTAAAAGAAGGACGTGTATCTAAAACATACAACGAAGAGCAACGTATTTCAGATTCGCAAAAATGTAAACAGCGCCCTCTAGAGAATTTGTCATCTAAATTGTGCAATGAAACGTACCCGGAGTAACGTATTTCGGGTTCCACAAAAATGTAGGCCGAGGCACGCATTTATAATCAGCCTGGGCTGATTTCATTGGATACCCTTCCAGCTGCAACCCAGTACTGGGAAACACCCATACACCCAAACACTCTCACATTAACACACGCACTCATACACTACGGCCAATTTTGTTTACCCAATTCACCTATAGTGCATGTCTTTAGACTGTGGGGGAAACCGAAGAACCCGGAGGAAACCCACGCCAACACGGGGAGAACATGCAAACTCCACACTGAAATGCCAACTGGCCCAGCCGGGACTCAAACCAGTGACCTTCTTGCTGTGAAGCGACAGTGCCAACCACTGAGTCACCGTGCCGCTCCACATTCATTCAATTTTTGACCCTAATGACCTTCCATATAAAATAATAATGCATTATCATTCAAAAATAACAAATAGAAAGTTGCTTGCATATGCATGCAGTAAAGCATTGCAATAGACTCTAAAAATTGCTGGGTTATTTTTACCCAATGTTGGGTCAAATACAGACAAAACTGTTACAAATTGTCACATTTTCTGACATAATAATCAAGGAACTTTGCTGCTGTACCATAGCTGAAGCAGGAGCAATGGTATTACGCAGATACTAACTGGTGTTGTAAGTGTAGGGCTGGGTGATAGGAACTATTTTCAGGTCCTATATAATATCATTGCGCCTGCTTCAGCCAATGGTACGGCAACAAAGTTTCTTGATTATTATGCCAGAATAAGAGTATAGTTCCTATCCATATCAGCCTGGAAAATCCTCATTTTCAAATCCTCACTTCTCATTTCCGTCAGTCTTAGTACACAATGTAACTACAGAAGAGTAGTAGAAGAGCCTTCTCATACATGGCTCCTAAACTCTGGAATAGCCTTCGTGATAATGTCTTCCAACCCTTCCAACATTCATTATGGCAAAGTGCACTAAAGGAGGTTGAGCCTTCTCTTATATGGCTACTAAACTCTGGAATAGCCTTCCTGATAATGACTAAATGTCTGAGGCTCAGACTTCTTCAAAGTGACCTCTGGCCTGGTATACATAATAACACGGCAAGACTTTTAATATTTAAAAGCATCTGTTTTCATGCTACAAACACTTTTTTATTAAGATACTAGTACTAGATCTCAAAACTCAAGGTTTCTGGTAGTACCCAGAATGGCAAAGTCCACTAAAGGAGGTTGAGCCTGTACCAAGGAACGTTCCTGCCATACCACTGGCTGAAGCAGGAGCAATAGTATTACGCAGATACTAACTGGTGGTGTAAGTTTAGGGCTTGGTCATGCGGACTATTTTCAGGTGTTACATAATATCATTGCACCTACTTCAGGCAATGGTAAGGCAGGAAAGTTCTTTTATTATTATGCCAGAATCAGAGTTCCTAGCCATACCGGCCTAGAAAATAACAACTTCTCATTTCTGTCAGTCTTAGTACACAATGTAACTACAGAAGAGTCAAGCTTTAAATTGGAAAATTATTGAAACTTTTTGGTCATCTTTGACTGAGATGCTAATGGTCTAATCCGATTCAATGATCTATGCTAAGCTAAGCTAAAAGTGATCCCACCAGAGTCAGAGATCAGCTGAGTAGATTCAAAAATGGTAAAACTCAACGGTTTAACTCTAGGGGAATTATAAAATGAGACATAAATAAAGTGGAGTCTTCCTTTAAGAGCGCAAATCAAAGTTTGTGGTTTCCAACTTTTTACCACAAATGCTGCTGCTTACGCTTCATCTGTACTGAATCCAGAATACCCTAATAGCAGTAAACACCACTAAATGAACACCATAATGGCCCAGTATAATTCCTCTGGATGCAGCACAAGTGTTCAGGACATCCTCAGGCATTTATAAACAGCCCTCTGAATAAAAACTCTTTTGACTTTGGACTCTGTTTCTTCTCATGGGAAAATAAGCTGTCACCCACTGACATTTAGTCAGAGTGAGTCCGCCTAGTGCCCTTTATCCACAATTACTGATGACTAAATCTGAGCTGAATGAAAGAGATCACGGGCGTTTACTAGGTTTAACCCCAGACATTATGTGGTTTCCATTCAAAACGATCAGTTCTAGCGCAAACACGCTCTAATAAAGGATCTTTCAGCAGACACCAGAAGAGGACACAAGGGCCTCATTGTATTTGTCTATGGATATAATAGCCTTTTTTTTTTTTTTTTTTGGAAATTCCTGTTCCACTGAGAAATTCTTTCCAAGCTTTTCAGAACGCTGTAAATACATCAGGGATGTTCGTTCACGGTTAGTAGCTGTAGTTTCACAAATGCTGTCGCAATTTGGGATGGATGTGATGGATTGATTCCTCAGCTACCGCTGGCAGGGAGATGCGTTTGGGAGCGCTGCACGGAAAACTTGTAAAGAGGGTGTTGGCGCTGTTAAAATTGGGAAACTTTGAATGATGAAACCATGCTGCTTTTTTTTCAACATACTTTTAAAGCCAATAGTGATTTTCCATTCTAAGTTGCACACTAAAAAAACTGATGTTGGATAAATCATTTGTGATTAAAGCACTGTTTCCATCACATGTTTTGAGGAAAGCAAAATCACCACTTCAATGTGAAACGGGCACAAATGACCAGCAGTTGAAAAACTGAGCCTACTGTATATTCACAAAACATGTTAAGAGTAAAAGTAGCTCCTAATTAGCAGAATTATAAAAAAATCTTGAACATAATGGACATGTCAGTCCTAAATTTAGGACTGCAAAAATGTTGCTCTAAGTAAAGCCTTGGTCACACTGCATTTTCGCCCCATAGACTTCCATTTATACTCATGCGAATGTGACAGACCGAAAACACAAGCTTGTGCGAGAGGTTTTGCTTGTTGCTGAATTTCACAGTTCAAGCTGGGTGAACTCAGACCTGCAAAATTGCATCACGTGATTGCATGAAACCAATAGAAGATGAAAACAAGACTATGTGCAGAAATTTCAAATATTAAGCAATCGCTAGCTTTATCAATCTCTAATCATCTTGTTTTATCCCGACCCTTTTCATAGTGTCATCCGACAGATTTCCGCAAGCTCAAACTCTTGTGTGACCACGGCTTATTTCACAAAGCAATTTAGCATTAAAACTTGCTACTAAATCTTAGGTTAGGAGTAGAGAAGACTGATAAGTCACTGAGACCAAATCACAAACTACCCTCAAATGATTGTTGCCAGAAATCTGCATAGGAAAGAATATATTTGAAACACATTTGACCACAATGAGCTTTTAAAAAAATAATCCCCTTGATCATGGAAGTATGACCATATGGTAAGAAATATGCTTTAAAAAAAAATATTTTTTACATTTTATTTCAAAATACACAAAAAACAGACAAAAATATCATTAAAAAATAAATACATTTAAGCAGGTATACATATATTCTGCAAAATAATTTGGTAATTTTTACATATTTTTTTTAAATATGAAAAAATATATTTACAAAATGATGATTAATCATGGGCCTCACAGTGGCGCAGTGGGTAGCTCCGGTTTCCCCCACAAGTCCAAAGACATGCGGTATAGGTGAATTGGGTAAGCTAAATTGTCCGTAGTGTATGTGTGTGAATGAGTGTGTATGGATGTTTCCCAGAGATGGGTTGCAGCTGGAAGGGCATCCACTGCGTTAAACATATGCTCGATAATTTGGCGGTTCATTCCGCTGTGGCGACCCCAGATTAATGAAGGGACTAAGCCGAAATGAAAATGAATGAATGAATGATTAATAATTTGACAAATACAAAAGACATTCATTTGTAACATCGGAAGTACATCGATCTTTATTTAATGTCTAATACATAAAAAATATATATAATTTAAGCAAATATATGTTCTTTAATTACAAATTTGGACATTTTTACACATTTTGTTCACAATATATTTTTTTTAAGAATCAGCTTAGTTACTTTCCAACAAAACACATTAACTTGTAACATTGGAAGAAAATGTTTATTTAATGTCTAAAAGATTAAAAGCAATAAAATCTATAGTTCATTTTAGAAACTAAATCTGCACTTTGCTTGCATTTAAAATTTCTATATTTGAATGTGTCTATTTTTATTTGTAAACCTATATTTGAATATGACAACATAATATTGTGGTCTACAGAGGTTTTATAAATACATCTCTGACAGAGACTCCTCCCCCTCCCCATCAGCCAATCACTGTGTGCATAGTTAGTAATCGTGCTGACATCATTCATAGCAACAAGATAACAACAACCCTGCTCTTACTCTGAGCTTAAGCTTTTCTATAACAAAAGTACATCTCAGCAGCTTTGTGAATCGCTTTGAAGAGAAAACTCTTAGCTATGAACATTTACTGCTATTTAGGAGAACTCTTAGTTGTAAGATAAAAAAAGGTTTTGTGAATACAGTCCTAGAAGTCATACTGCAACTGCGGAAAATAATTTTTTTCCTCCATAATAATTGAGCTTCACCACAGAGCAGCAGATCCAAATCCAAATCCAATCGAATTATCTTCTGTTCTTGCTTTCTGAGTTTCTTTTACTTTCTGATCTTGTGAATCAATTCTGGGAGTCATTTAACCAAATCATTTTAATAGCAGACTTTGCCCCAGGCGTTTCAGAAAACATGATCTGAGAGAACACTGAGACCGATCAATTAGCTAGTGCAGTTAATCCAATCACATGAGCTGCTGTGGCAAAGTCACATGAAATGTTTATGTGATAAATACACATTGCGTTTGTTTACAAAGGTAAATGTAAACATCTGGTCTAGTAAACATAATACTACAGCAAGACTTTTAATATCTAAAAGCATCCGTTTCATGCTAGTACTAGATCTCAAAACACAGGGCTTCTGGTAGCACCCATAACGGCAAAGTCAACTAAAGGAGGTCGAGCCTTCTCATATATGGTTCCTAAACTCTGGAATAGCCTTCCTGATAATGGAGACTCAGACACACTGAGTTTATAACTTGATACTTTATACTTATCTTATTAGTAAAGCATATACACAATGCATCACATAACTGTAGGATACAATTAAAAGCATCTCTTCAAATGCATTCTTGACATTAATATCGCTTGTTTAAAATATTCTGAACAGCCGCTATGCTAATTTTCTTTCTTTTTCCTCTCTATTTCTACCTAGAGTTGACCATCCCGAGGCCTCTAGAGATTGCATCCAAGACTGTCCAAGACCTATGAAGAGATGATGCCAACCCTACGAGGACTTGAAGAGATGATGCCAACCCTAATGAATGAGTATCAGATAGTATCTTTGAAAAAACAAACACTAGTAGCTAATAAATAAAATCATCACTGATCCACCCCCATGCTTCACTCTGAGCATGCAACAGTCTGGCTGGTATGCTTTTTTGGGACTTCTCCACACCGTAACTCTCCCAGATGTGGAAAAGGCAGTGAAGGTGGACTCATCAGAGAGTAATGTGTTTCACATTGTCCACAGTCCTAGATTTTTGCCAACCCTAATGAATGAGTACCAGTATCTAATTAATAAGAACTAGTATCTAATTAATAAATACTAGTATCTTTGAAAAACAAACACTAGTAGTGTCACACCCTCTGCACGTTCCCTCAGCCCCAATACAATCACCCGAATACTAATCACACACACCTGCACCTGAAATCACCCACTCACTTTATATGCCCACCTCATCCAGTCACTCACCGGCTGGAATCGAAGTTGGATGGTCACCTCTTCCTGGATCTTCTCACTAGTGCTCCGTTCTCTCCTGTGCTCAATAAAGGCTTGCTTCGATTGTCTTCGAAGGGAAGTGACTACTTGTTTCTCTATGACTACTGTGAACGATTATCTGTGACTGTTTGAACCACGCACACACTGCTTGAACAAGCGTGTGTAAAGCTTCACCCAGGCACTTCGCTCACCTGTTTGATAACCACTTGTTTCTATGACTACTGTGAACGATTATCTGTGACTGTTTGAACCACGCATACACCGCTTAAACAAGCGTGTGTAAAGCTTCACCAAAGCACATCGCTCACCTGTTTGATTCCTTGTTTGTGCACTATCTGCATTAAAAACACGTCTTCTCTCCATTGTCTTTCTTGTGTGACCGTGACAAGTAGCTACTAAATAAGTAATAGTACTCAATTGTAAATATGCTACCTACAAAATAGATTAAAGATTTAACTTTACAATGGGGGCCTTACGGTGGTGCAGTGGGTAGCACGTTCGCCTCACAGCAAGAAGGTTGCTGGTTCGAGCCTCGGCTGGGTCAGTTGGCGTTTCTGTGTGGAATTTGCATGTTCTCCCCGTGTTGGCATAGGTTTCCTCCGGGTGCTCCGGTTTCCCCCACAAGTCCAAAGACATGCAGTATAGGTGAATTGGGTAAGCTAAATTGTCCGTAGTGTATGTGTGTGAATGAGAGTGTGTGGATGTTTCCCAGTGATGGGTTGCAGCTGGAAGGGCATCCGCTGCGTAAAACATATGCTGGATAAGTTGGCGGTACATTCCGCTGTGGTGACCCCAGATTAATAAAGGGACTAAGCCGAAATGAAAATGAATGAATGAATGAATGAACTTTACAATGGCTTGCCACATAATATAGCATCTTCGTGAATCCATGTAACTGGAATCATATTGTTCTCTACAAAAAACTGAAAACATTTTCTAATACATCATACATTGTCGGTTTTATCCACCTCTTGAAATTCCCATTCAGCATTTAATTATACAGTATCTTAAATATACTTAATAACGCGTGGATGGAAACTAATGCTAATAAAGCTACTTGTATATAGAACATGCAATCACATGACGTACAACGGTGTTTAACAATCACAGATTTCCAGTCTTTTTCTTTTCTTTTTTTATAGGCAGAGATGCATACCGACATGTGGGGCCCATATGGGAAGCCATAAAATGTGCACAAACAACACTCGTGACAAGCCTGGAGCATGGAAAGTGGAGTGGAAGTCAGGTCATTCAGACACAAAGAGGGAAGTTAACGTGACGCAGGTATTGAAAAGTCACATTCAGAGTCAGGAAGGCAGTTCTTAACAAATACGGGATGGGAAAACTCTCTACATTCCAGTTGTATTTTTGGTTTCTGTGTTGAAGGTCTTTATTTATGCCTTCTGTCTGGTCTTCATTAACAAATGGGCCACAGAGGCTCCTTCTGATTATCATCGCTGCATTTAACCTGCCGTGCCTGCATTTCAGCTGGCAGATATATAACAGAAATCAGATTACAGCTTTGTTTATTCTCATGCCTGTGATAAAACACTGCTTTTAACCTGAAGACTTCATTTGACAGCTGAATTATAGAGGCAAATCTGAAAAGGCAGTTTTGATTTACTGAAAAACTAGTATTATCTACAATTGCACACTGAAACTCTTTATGTGGGCTTTTAGGAATGGTTTAGAACAGTGAATAGACCAGTTTATACCAGTAGGAACTCAATGGTGGTCCAGCCTGGTTTATGAAAGTCTTGAACTCTTAAAGACCCTGAGCAAAACAAACCCAGATGAAGAACAAGTATGTCAGTTCATCATTTGTCATGATATATTACGCTCGTTTGTCATGTCATGTCTTACACAACCAACAAATGGTGAAAATATTGCACCGTTGCAATCGTCCACACTTTATTATACTACAAATAGAATGAAAGTTACTACTAATGTGCTGTAACTCATTCTGTTTGAGTACCTCTTAATTAAAAAAAAACAAATATTAATAGAATAATATAAATAACTTTTTTTGGAAAGAATTCATAATTTTAAGTTGATTACAATTATTCTGCATAACATTCATTTTCCTTTGGCTTAGTCCCTTATTTATCAGAGGTCGCCAGAGCGGAATGAACCGCCAACTATTCCGGCATATGTTTTACGCAGTGGATACCCTTCCAGCCGCAACCCAGTTCTGGGAAACACCCACACACTCTTATTCACACTCATACACTACGGCCAATTTAGTTTATTCAATTCTCCTGTACCGCATGTCTTTGGACTCCAGAGGAAACCGGAGCACCTGGAGGAAACCCACGCCAACACAGGGAGAACATGCAAACTTCACACAGAAACGCTAACTGAACCAGCCGGGACTCAAACCAGCGACCTTCTTGCTGTGAGGCAACAGTGCTAACCACTGAGCCACTGTGCCACCCTATTCTGCATAACAAACAATCAAATTACAAGCATATGTAAATACAAAAGACCAAAGATGCAAATGAAATAAACAGTGCTTTTCTGACACAGACACAGAAATTGAATACTTAAATGCAAAATATCACTGTATAGCCTTTATCGTAGAAATAATTAAATATAAATAATCTTTGTAATCTGAAGCTACAAATGTTCGAATTTCTTGTGCCTTTAAGCTCTCTTGAACTGCTTAATAATCACAGGTCTAAAAACATGTAAATGATAAACTTTCTACATCACGGATAAACTTTGCAATGACAAACCATTGTACCTGATCAACTATAACCATAACTGGACATTGACTACTGCCGATGTGTATATTGCGATATCGATGCTGAAACTATATATTATGCAGCCCTAATAGCAATACTTTTAGAAAATCTCAGAATCTATTTTTTAGCAACCACATGCCAGTAATAACACCATATCATCTACCCAGAACACCTTTATAGTGACCAAAAAAACTGTTAAAATGATTACAAAATGGTAAAATCTAATGGCTCACCTAAATTTAGTCTTGATTAAATTTTATCTAGCTAATCAGTGAAGTCAATTTATGAAGCCTGACAGTGACAACAGCATATGTTGTTGTTGTTGGTCCAGTTGGCTGTTTTCTGAAAGCAGATCTGTCTCAGAGGAGCTCACATCTCCACTATTTCTGAGTGCCATGCCTGTACCCTTCCCTCATACCCACACACATCCACTGACTCACAATACACGCAATATAAGCCCTATGGAGATCACATAGCAGAAACCACTCTCGCTTCGACATGCTAATAACCATTTTGGCAAAGAAGTCAGACACCTATTTCAGTTTTCATGAAGCCCTCTTGAAATTCAACACACCTCAAGTGGAAAGTCCATGCTTTTTTTTTGACTCATTGATTAAAAAGCATTTTACAGTGCTATTTGATATTCAAATCACTCTCTTGCCACTTTATTTCCACTCTCGACACTCTCTGGAATGATATTACCTCATGGTCAATGAGCATAGCAGAGTGTCACTGCGCTATTTGCTCTGCGTGGGAATATAAAAGCCATTCGCACACATTCCGTATCAACATTTTTCCAGGTGCAACTGATTTCTCGGATGAATGGTTCGAAAGACAATGCCTGACAATGTATGAACAGTGGTGGAAAGAGTACCATTGCAAAAAAATGTAGAGCAAAACAAAGTATAGGGTAGTTGATATGGTGTTATTACTGAAATGTGGTTGCTAAAAAAATACATTCTGAGATTTTATAAGTATCGCTATTAGGACTGCACAATTTATCATTTTAGAATCGATATCACAATGTACACATGCGCAATAGTCACATTGCATGCACAATGTCCAGTTATGATTATAGTTGATCAGCTGCAATAGTTTGTCATTGCAAATTTTAGCCATAATGTAGTGAAATAGGGCTGTACAATATATCGTTTCAGCATCGATATCGCAATGTGCGCATCCGCAATAGTCACTTCGCAAAGATATGCAATGTTAAGTCTGAATTATAGCTGACCAGGAGCTACAGAATTATATTTAATTACTGTACTGATATGGAATTTATACGATTTATGCAAGATTAAAAAATGTTTTTACTTAGATTTTTTTTGTCTTTGTTTCTAGTCCAAATATCTACATTTCAAAGCGAAAACAAGATTATTATCTTACCCCACTGGCAGATAATTTAGCTTGTTTTAGGGAAAAATTCTTCATTTTGCCTTATTTCTGAATTTTAAAACAAAATCAATATCTTTTCTTGATCTAAGAATTTTTGCACTGCAATCATTAAATGTACCTGAACACTGTTGGACTCCCCAGAAAACCATCAAATAGAGCTATTCAACTATCTTGTGAAACTCTATTTTATTTATAAAGCGATTATTCTACTTCATACATCTACTATCATATATTATTCTACTTAGCCAATCACCAAAGACAAGACTAAAATAAAAACATATAATTTATCGACTGCAGGTTAGAGGAAAATAGAGGTGTAGACATACCGATACAGCACCAAAAACGTACATATTTTTAAAACTACTTAATAAAGTACCATTCCTACTCGATTACAGTAATCTGAGTATTTGTAATTTGTTATTTACAGCACTGTATATGAATGAGGACATGCAGGTGGTCAGAATTATTAGTCCTCCTGAATTATTAACCCCCCTGCATATTTTTTCCCCAATTTCTGTTTACCGGAAAGAAGATTTTTTTCAACACATTTCTAAACATAATAGTTTTAATAACTCATTTCTAATAACAGATTTCTTTTATCTTTGCCATGATGACAGCACATAATATCTTACTAGATATTTTTTAAGATAGTAGTATTCAGCTTAAAGTGACATTTAAAGGCTTAACTAGGTTAATTAGGTTAAGGTTATGTTAATTAGGCAAGTCATTGTATAACAGTGGAAAAAAATATTGCTTAAGGGGGCTAATAATATTGACCTTAAAATAGTTTTAAAAAAACTGATTCTAGCCGAAATAAAACCAATAAGACTTTTTCCAGAAGAAAAAATATTATAGGAAATACTGTGAAAAATTCCTTGCCCTGTTAAACATCATTTGGGAAATATTTGAAAAGGAAAATTCACAGAAGAGCTAATAATTTTGACTTCAACTCTATGAGGGCTGGAGCGCTGCATGTCTAGACTGGTTGGATTTAGCAATGCACAACACCAGTGTTTCGCACTATCATGTTTATATTTAATGCAACAATAATATCCAGTCTCAGATTTTACAATCTCTGCAAAGTTTCTGAACTCTCCACAGGGTTTCGTTCAAAGGGGAAACTGCGGTTAAGTTACTGAATGTCTATTTAACATCACAGTATCATATCTGTTTGCTTTAGTAGGTGTGTAATGGTGAACTCAGCTTTAGGGATCTGTATAGGAAATATGTCACATGCGGTTCAATACAATCACTGGTTCGAAATCTGCCTTTACTACTTCCTTATATACTCACACTCTGTATAAGTCTTTATCTCATCTTCTCACGTGCTTTAAGTCACTCACGTGTGCCTATTATTAGGTGGTGCAGGAAATGCATACCTGTAAGGCAAACACAATCAAATTAAAATGAAACCATGCAGACGATGTTATCTAGACAGCAAACCCATCAACCTTTGCATCAGTTCCAATAAAGAAACTGAAAATACGTATATTCTTATGCTTATATGCTGTCTTATGCTAACAAATGCTGCATTTATTTGTACAAAATACAGTAAAACAGAAATATTGGGAAATATTAATACATTAAAAACACTTTAAAAACATTTTTTTTCTGTAATGCAAAGCTGAAATATCAGTATCATTGCATCCCACCGCAAAACAAATGCTTTTCATACTTTTTAGTTTGATTGTTTTGGTCCAAATACCTAAAATGGAAGTAAGAAAAGTCATTTTTGCAGTGTACTCAAGTCTTTGTCACATGAGCCATCAGAAATAATTCTAATATACTGATTTGATGTTAGCACTGTCGCCTCACAGCAAGAAGGTCGCTGGTTTGAGTCCCGGCTGGGTCAGTTAGCATTTCTGTGTGGAGTTTGCATGTTCTCCCCGTGTTCACGTGGGTTTCCTAAGGGGTGCTCCGGTTTCCCCCACAGTCCAAAGACATGCGCTATAAGTGAATTGAATAAACTTAACTGGCCATAGTGTATGTGTGTGAATGAGTGTGTATGGGTGTTTCCCAGTACTGGGTTGCTGCTGGAAGGGCATCCGCGGCGTAAAACATATGCTGAATAGGTTGGCGGTTCATTCCGGTGTGGCGACCCCTGATAAATAAAAGGACTAACCCGAAGGTAAATGAATGAATGATTTGATGATCAAAATAACATTTAATATTAATAACTTACTATTTTTGTAGTACTACAACATCACTAGTATTCACAATTGAGGCAAGAAAAAATAAAGACAATAACACTTTAGTTTAGGTCACAATTCAAGTTATTAACAAACCTTTAACTAACACTACTAGCCTAATAAACTAACTATACTAACTACTAGCTGTTTATAGGATAATAGGATACTAATGAACAGTTAATATCTTAATAATAGGCAGGTAATAAGCCAGTGTTTATCAAGGATCAATAAAGAAAACTATGAAACCTGACACTAAATGCTCACTGTCTAATCTGTTTTTGAGAAATATTATTCATTCCAATGAGTTTTCTTAGCTTTAAATAGGTATAGATATCAAGCGTTAAAGCTATTGCATTTACCTAGCATAGACAGTTTAATCACGGTTGACAGAGTTGGGACAGATGCTGTTGCAACTGTCCCTTATTGCAAAATTCACTTAAAAGCTTGCCATATTAACAATGTACAGTTTACATTTTATCACAGTTTTAATGTAATTTAATTTGAAATAATTAATTCTTTGATAAATTCATTTTAAAGTTCAAAGAAGTAGGTTAGTAAAGATTCAGTCTAGATCTTTAATAAAAACAATATTTTGTTAGGCCTGATAATTGACATGATCTGTATTTATATGGCCAATTTAACACATTTAACCAATTTACATTTAGTCTGTTCATCATTCATTCATTCATTTTATTTTCGGCTTAGTCCCTTTATTAATCTGGGGTCGCCACAGCGGAATGAACTGCCAACTTATCCAGCATATGTATTACACAGCGGATGCCCTTCCAGCTGCAACCCATTACTGGGAAACATCCACACACACTCATTCACACACATACACTACGGACAATTTAGCTTACCCAATTCACCTATACCACATGTCTTTGGAATTGTGGGGGAAACCGGAGCACCCGGAGGAAACCCACACAAACACGGGGAGAACATGCAAATTCCACACAGAAATGCCAACTGACCCAGGTGGGGCTCGAACCAGCGACCTTCTTGCTGTGAGGCGATTGTGCTACCCACTGCGCCACCGTGCTGCCATCAAAAAAATAAATAAATAAAATCCAACCTGATCTTTTAGAATTTTTTTTATTAATACATTTGAATACCGTCCCTATGGGTTGTTGTGTATTATAGCAATGTGGGTGGGTATCTGATAGATGTGGGTTTATTATATTAACATGTTGGATTTCTACAAAAAACTGTCTCAGAGAAACTAAAGGAAATGCAAATAGTGTTGCAACTGTCCCCACTCTCCCCTACATATAGACACAAATGCCATGAAAAAAATAATGTAACATTAGAATACATCAAAACAAATAAAAGCACTGCCCTGATACCATGGGAGAGAAAAAAATGACCCAAGACGCCAGTTGTAGTTACCCATAATGATACATAATAAATGCCCAGTTCACTAACAAGAATATAAGTGTAACCTAAAGATCAGAAGGACCAGAAACCGGGCACAGGTTCAAGATGGTGACGCTGGTACCCGTCTAAAGTAATGAAGGAGGAGTGCAAAACGGAGGGGCGGGAGGGAACCTGCTGTATTCAGTAGCCGAGAAACAGTTTTAATCCGTCACTGTTTCTGACCAACACCGAGCACTTTACGAGAGAGCAAAGCGTTTCGAGTTTATTTCGTTCCCAGCGCGTAAATCATGTAGAAAAAAGGCGCGCAGGTGCTGCAGCTGCGATTTTATTGCCGTTATATAAAGAGATTCAGTGACTTTAATGCGACTTTTAAACTGAAGTGTGCGATTTGTTGAGAAGATATTTTGATAGAAATTGTGTTAGGCGATGTAGAAGCGGTAAAACTGGAGGAATTTACTCTAATTTAGTCCTGTCATGGAGGTCCGAAAGGCGCTCACGTGTGTTTTGCTCACCGTGTTTCTGTGTTCTGGAGACGCTCAGGACTCGGTACCTGATTCAGGTGAGTCGTTTTGATCATGTTTGTATTTGTGAGGTTTTAACGAATCATGTTCTAGAATTAAGGATTCGACAGGCTATATAATTCACGGGAATTAAGTTTTCATTAGGAACTCTGTGCGTGATTCAATCGAGTCATTTGAGTCAATAATCTTTTCAAAACGACCTGTTCTTGTGTGTGAATAATGGTCAAGAATTAACAGAACATTAACAAATTGAAGAATGCACGTGATTTGGATAAGTTATTACGATTCAAATGCCTACCTGATTCAGGAATCACATTGCTAAATGCAGGACTCTATTTGATTTTGAGGAGTTATGTCTCAGGACAGGTGAGTCATGAGGGTCAGTACATGATTCAGGTGAGTCGTTTTGATCATGTTTCAATTCGGAGCCCAGCGTGCGAATTTGACGAATCATGAATCTATAATTCAGGACTCGGCAGGCTATATACAGTAATTCATACGAATCATATTTTAATTAATAACTGTGTGTGATTCAATCGAGTCGTTTGAGTCTAGAACCTTTTCAGGACTCAAAACGACCCGTTCTTGTGTGTGAGTAATGAAGACTGTACGTGCTTTGGATAAATTATTACGGCTCATAAACCTATCTGATTCAAGAATCCCACTGCTAAATGCAGGACTCTATTTGATTTGGTTGAGTTATGTCTCAGGACAGGCGAGTCATGTACATGATTCAGGTAAGTCATATCAGTAAATACCTGACTCAAAAAGAGATATTCATTTATTAGGCAAAACACAAATAACTTTACATAGGCTAGCAGTAAATTGCATTAAAGGCATAGTCCCAGATAACTATTTTTGGTTCCCAGAATGTTCTCTGTTGGTTATTCATAAACGTATGTAGAACATTAGTAGCACATGTTCTTTTGTTCTACATTGTTTTTAGAAAGGAAAAAACCAACAAGCAATGTTCCTAGAACGTTTTATAGTTTGGTTCCCCCAAAAACCAATTGGGAACATTAGGGAAACATTATATGTTTGCTGGGCTTTAATCAAAGGTAGTTTGAAGTAATTTGTAAATGTATCATTTTTTGGATGAACCAAATAACTAATAAACCATAACTAATAATGATGATACAAATAATATAGAACTCTAAAGTGTTTTTAATTAGTCAAAACAGACATGCATATCAGTTTAAGGTCTCAAAATAATTATTACCAATACACATCACAGACCACTCCCGAGTAACACTTGGATAACTGCAATCTTATTTCCATTTCTATTCTTTTCTTTTCTATAGTTTTCTATTCTGTTCTAGATCATGAAGATCTCAAAGCCCTTAAGACAACAAAGCATCTGAATGAAATCTGATAAACACGATGGAGCACCAGCAGAAATGCATTATAAACATGTGAGCTAGAAGAAAAACATGTGTCTAAAAGTATTTCGCTTTACACAGAGTTTCAGAAGAGTCCGCTATTTTATGGCAGAAGTATAAGTGAACTATTTCAATATGCTGAAAATAATTATATCCATACACAATTAGGCCTGGCATAACATTTCTAGAACTGACGTGACTGCCATAAATTGTCAGGATTTACATCTGACAGGGAGTATTTGCTGTATGAATAGAATAGAAATAACCCGTTGTCAGCACATCGCAGGCATGTGAATGAAAGGATTTTTCCTGTCACTCAATAATGCAAGGATACCGATCGCTCTTGCATTGTGAAAAACCAATTAAATGCCAGAAAGTAGGGGTATTGTGAACATTTCGCCTGTCATCTGATGTCTATCATGACATCCCACTGAAGCACAAGATAGATAAGCAACAGAGGCATTCATGCATGCACTGTATCCAACAACCACTGACTCATTCACTACATAGTGAGTGAGGGTCATATAGTTTGCTATGTGAGGAATGAGATGTGTATTTTGAACACTTTGGATGAGATTACATGTTGTATAAAAAATATTATATATGTTAATATATAATATCAGGTTTCAAATAGCATGGGGTTTAGATCAGGATTTCAAATGGTCAGCATGTGATGGACATACTCATTGACCCCTGTATAAGATTTAGTAAAAAACCTTTTAAAATTTTAAGCTTTAATTTATTTTTTTACACAAAAGTTACCAAAGTTTTAAATTGGTTTAGATCAGATTTCATAATTTTGTGCTGCTGAAACGATACCCAAATTGATATGGATTTAACGCACCACAAAAAATAAATAGAATTTGAATATTTATTGCCAACACATGCTCATTCTGAAAACGTAGCCCTATATACGTTTCTGGAGATGGCAAATTATGTAACCAGAAGTACGTATGGCTGCATTTCGTCTTTAAAACCAACGCTATGTGGTGGTATGACGCCGTTCCTTTTCTCGCTTACCAGCTGACCGCTTACCTCCATATAGACTGCTTTTCCGCTGTTACCAGTTTGCCCAGTGGCTTGCCATGTGCTGTATGTCGGCGAACTTGAGACGCAGAGAGTTGACCGCGAGACGGGGTTAGGGTCCATCGAAGAATGGTTTCAGAAAAAGGGTAAGACAAAAACAAAAGCCAAAAAATAAAATAAAGAAGTAAATAACAGGGTGAGAATGTGGTAAAATCTGAAAACGTGGTAAAAATCAGGCTGCCGTGAGGGCTTTTGTTTTTCTACATTGCTTTTGAAAACACTGCGGCTGGGTTTAGGAAAGTGGGTGGGTGCTGGTCAAGCTGTGCTTTTTAAAACACTATCGGTTGGGTTTAGGGAAGGAGGTGGGTGACCGATCTGTCGGTCAGTCAGTCAGTCGGCCTCTGGTGGATTTATGCGAGAAGAGCAGGCGCGAATGGCACTCGCAAGAGAAATGTGATATCTTAAAAAGCGTACGCAGCGGCCTCTGGTGGATTCACGAAAACAAAAACTGCAAAAAACCGTACCTCCTCGAACGTATTTGGCGCTCTCCAGAAATGTATATAGGGGTACGTAATCAGAATGAGTCTGGGTTGCTTATTGCATATGGATTTAGTCCAGTTTCTGCACATGTGGTTTCCTGTTGTTCTATTTTTTAGCTGTTCAGATTGCAACAACAAAAAAATACTAACACTAATTATTCATAATAATTCCATTTGATTCAATATTTTTGAAATCTGATTTCAAATAGCATGTGATTTATATCAGGGTTTCAAATTGTCAGCATGTGACCGACATACTCATTGACCCCTGTACAAGATTTTGCACTAAATATTTACATTTAAATGTGATTTCAATTAGTTTTACAGCAGATTTCATATTTTTGTGCTGCTCAAACTACAAATTGATATGGATTTAATGCACTGCAAAAGAAATACAATTTGAATGTTTATTGCATGCGGATTTAATCTAATTTCTGCACATGTGGTTTTGTTTTGTTTTTTATTTGGCTGTTTATAAGCTGTTCAGATTGCAACAAAAATACTAATTTTTAACCCTAATTATAGTAATTCATTTTAAATATATATTTTGTAAAATCTGCTGTCAAATGGCATGTGATTTAGAGCAGGTTTCAGTTTTTAATGTGAAATATAAGTTAAATATATTCATTCATTCATTTTCATTTCGGTTTAGTCCCTTTATTAATCTGGGGTCACCACAGCGGAATGAACCGCCAACTTATCCAGCATATGTTTTACGCAGCGGATGCCCTTCCAGCTGCAACCCTTCTCTGGGAAACATCCATACACACCCATTCACACTCATACACTACGGACAATTTAGCTTACCCAATTCACCTCTACCACATGTCTTTGGACTGTGGGGGAATCCGGAGCACCCGGAGGAAACCCACGCCAACACGGGGAGAACATGCAAACTCCACACAGAAATGCCAACTGACCCAGCTGAGGCTCGAACCAGCGACCTTCTTGCTGTGAGGCCAACGTGCTATCCACTGCACCACCGTGAGGCCCAAGTTAAATATAAGTTAAATATAAAGTTAAATATAAGTCCAAAAATTAATTATTGCTGCCTGTCTGAACAAAACCATACAGACACCGACAGTGACTCACAGGGAGTAAATCTGGAAGAGCCTTGAGTGTTTTGGCTTTGATTACAGGAGTGTCTGTGCAAAGTGCCACCGCACCCTGATCCAATCGGTCTGGCAAAGGGCATCTACATAGCACTCACCGGTTCAAATGACCCAATGGGCTCTTTTCTCTTAGCAAACTATGAGAACTATCGTATAAGCACTATTTGTGTTGAGATTATGATTGTTATGGAGACACTTTACAATAAGGTTACATTAGTTAATTTATTTACTAACATGAACATACAATGAACATTACATTTATTACAGTATTTGTTCATCTTAGTTAATGGTAATACAGTCGTTCATTGTTAGTTCTTGTTAACTCACAGTGCATTGATTTTAACAGGCATGAATTTGGATTTTAATAAAGCATTAGTAAATGTTAAACTATGATTAAAAAATGGTGTACAAGCATTGCTCATGTTAGTAATTACATTAAATAATGAAACCTCATTGTAAAATGTGACCATTATAATTAAGCATAATTAATCAGGAAAGATAGATTTCTTTTAAAGGATCGTCCTGTCCAATATAGGTGGCCCAGTTATACACGACTAACAAAAACACACCCCAAAAATAAAAAGATAAATAAAAATATTCCACTAGAAACATTTACAAGTCATCAAATCATCCTCTGTTGTGCGCACAAGAACTTTTCAAAATAACAAACTAGAATAGTGTTATTTTGCTGACTTGTGTACTTACATTATCTCAAATCTTTCGAAGAATGTTCAAATTCAGAGAAATAAGCTATTTTAACTGGAGAGATGGTGCGTGTGCTGTGTGTTCATGCTAATAACCCTCAAACATCCAAGATTTTTGGTTTGAGTTCATAGAAAACAGGGTAAAAGCAAAGACGCTTTAATATGTTGTGTTGTATTAGGGGGCCGTTCACACATAATGCATTTTTCCTTTCCAAGCCGTTATTTGTCTATAGTTTTTCAATGTAAACATGTGCTTGACGGACGTGTTCAACCGTTATGTTTGCGTCTTTTGAAGCAAATGAGATCCATGTTTTTTAGACACTGTGTCAAGTTGATGAACTCCAACTTTTACACACAGCACTGCTCATCACTGTCAGTTCCATAGCAGTGGACTAAGAGCTCAGAGCTTTGCAAGTTTCTGATTACAGGTGCTCTGTGGTTGTGTCTGGATACCCTCATGCTTAATGACAGTGTTTCACAACCCTGTTCCTGTAGGCACACTAGCAGTTTATATTTTGGATGTCTCCCTTATCTAAACCCATTCGTTTCAGGTTTTGGAGTCTCTTCTAATGTTCTGAGGAGTTGATTCAGGTGTGTTTGATTAGGAAGAGGTTGAAAATGTGTACTGTTGGTGTCCCTTTGGGAACAGGGTTGGGAAACATTGCTTTATGACCATTCTGAACCATTGCCTCTTGTGTTTTTAAATGCAAAGACACATTCGGGTTCTTAAAAACGCATTATAACGGAAGCCTAAAATATATTTAGTCTGATAAACTAGCGTTGCTTCTTCTGCACATAATTATAAGCCGAAGAATTATAAGCGGTGGACTGTGGCATAATAAAAGCTCTGCTGTTTTCGTGCCGCGTCGCGCTCGTCTCTCATAAGCAACCGCTTTAGCGTTCCTCTCATTTCAGCTTTACTCTGCTTCATGCTACCATGATAATAAGTGTTGAACACTTCAGCTTATCCACCAACATGATTTCTGCAGAGTACCATAGGATGTAATGAATACCACAACTCCCATGATTCCACACTCAGTCACTGCGTCATCAGTGCATGCCCTCTAGTGGGGAAAATGACATACTGTATCTTTAAAATGACTTAAAGGCACCAACCAATCCAACCACAGTTATACTAGGAGATTATTCCAATCTAATAGTTTAGCATATTCAAAAGCAGTTTTACCCAAATTAGTTCTAACTTGAGGTATTATTATATGACTGAGATCATAATGAAAAGTTACCAGCTACTTTTTGTTGACTCAAGGTAGTAACAACTACGAAATTGCTTTGTAGCTCAACCAGTACCAATAGATTTTTCTTCTAACAGAAAAGAGAAGACGAAGCTGCTCTATTATACAATGCACTGTAATGTGTGGAAAATGTACTGCAATAAATCTTGAGGCACCATGATGATATACAGCATCCAGGGTGGAAAGAAGATAAGGAGCATACCAATACACTACATCCCCATAGTCAAAAATTTGTGAAAAAAATAATAATAACAGGTGGCAGACACAAATTCTTCCTTGCATTAAATGAAAAGCAAACCTTCTAAAATAAAATCATATTTTTGAAGGAACAATTTAAAGTAGAGCTGCTCGATTATGGGAAAAATCATAATCCCAATTATTTTGGTCATAATTGTAATCCCAATTATTTAAAATGATTATAAGTGGGCCATATGGCTAAAAGGTGAGTGATTTTATCCTTGTCTTTTGTTGATTAGTAATTGATTAATAATGATAAAAAACAGTCAGGCGGCATGGTGGCTCAATGGATAGCACTGTCGCCTTACAGCAAGAAGGTCACTGGTTCAAGTCCCGGTTGGGTCAGTTGGCATTTCTGTGTGGAGTTTACATGTTCTCCACGTTTTGGCGTGGGTTTCCTCCGGGTGCTCCGGTTTCCCCTTCTGTCAAAAGACATGCGCTATAAGTGAACTGACCAAACTAAATTGGCTGTAGTGTATGAGTGTGTGTGAATGTGAGTGTGTATGGATGTTTCCCAGTGCTGGGTTGCAGCTGGAAGGGTATCCGCTGTGAAAAAACATGCTGGATAAGTTGTCGGTTCATTCCGCTGTGCCGACCCCTAATGAATAAAGGCACTAAGCCGAAGGAAAGTGAATATATTGTACTGTCGCTTTAAGAGTCACAGTTTCATTTATGTTTTTACTTTCACATGCTCTTTATGTTCAGTTATTGCTTCATAACAAACAGGGTTAATGTGAGTAATTACTGAGTGCCGCAATGATCATTTAATCTCGGGTAATGTTTTTTCATAATCACTGGAAGCTGAAATTGAAACTGAATTTCGATTAATTGCACAGCCCCAATTTGAAGGATTTCTACACTTTGAAAACCACTTGAATTGGCTTTTCTCAACATTTAAAACCAGATCACATTAAATAAAAACCTTGGCCTGCAACTATCAAATGCTCATTGGTTCCACTTGCAAAACTATAGAAGATGCAATGAAGAACCAGATTTCAAAGATTCTTCTATAATTTGATCACAGTCACCGCCTCCAGATCTATTCAACAGGACTTCAGTGGGCGATTTTGTATTGTCATGGGTGGCAAAACATTTGGCAGCATTCTTTAGTTTCTGCTACTCGCTCTTTTGCTCATTTCTGCACACACTATTTCTTTCTCTTCAGGGGCTTCTGGAAAGGCCTCTACATTCCTGCTTTTACTTCATATGGAACAGGCGATTCTCACCTCCCCCTTTTTTCTTCCATGCCGTCCGTCCGTTTGTCCTCCAGTATCCAGTAGCAGCGCAGTTCTTCCCCCATCTGTTTATGTTTATCACGCAGCTCCAGGTTAGAGGCTCCTCTGCCAGGAAATTCCTGTAACGGCCAAATCAAATGTTCCATCTCTTAGAAAATACAGTTCCTCCTTATCTCAATAAATATCCTTATTTTTAGCATCTACTGTTCCACCCTACTTCCTTGGCAAATGACTAATTTCCTCACTCGCTTTCACACTTATCTGTTTTGTTTTCAGGGTTTTCCCCCATTTGTTCACTATAGACATTTTTCCCCCCAAAATATATTCATTGTATTTAGTTTTAACTTCAGCATATAGAGTAAAAAACTTTTTGGTAACTCGCCTCACAGCAAGAAGGTTGCTGGTTCAAGTCCCAGCTGGGCCAGTTGGCATGTTCTCCCTGTGTTGGTGTTGGTTTTCTCCGGGTGCTCCGGTTTCCCCAGCAGTCCAAACACATGCGCTATAGGTGAATTGGGTAAGCTAAATTGTCCGTAGTGTATGAGTGTGTATGGGTGTTTCCCAGTACTGGAAGGGCATCCGCTGCGTAAAACATATGCCGGAATAGTTGGAAGTTCATTCCGCAGTGGCGACCTCTGAAATAGAGACCAAGCCGAAGGAAAATTAATGAATGAATGACTTTTTGGTAACACTTTACTTAAAGGGGTGTTCATAAGACTGTCATGAAACCTTTATAATCATCACATGACACATATCATGAATGTGAATGAGATTTTATGCATGCTTATAGCAAGTGTCATTAAGTGTCACTTATGTCATTTTAAATGCAAAGATGACATTGTTTGTTATGACAACTGGACATCAACAAATACATCACAACTGGTCTTCATCTTTGTCATGACAACTTGACATTACTAAGACAACATAACTTGTCATAAATCTGTCATAAACATGATTGTTATGAGGCATTAGAATTGTTTCAGAAATATTTTACTAATCATGTTTTCAGTAAAACAAACTGTATTTGTCATTAAAAAATGTCTCATTAAAAGTGTCATTAAGTGTCAAATCATTTTCAACAGCATCATTAATATTTAATGACATTTTAATGACAACTTTAGCTTGTACCAAGGCATTTTTCTTCAAACAGCAAGAGAAGACCAAGCTCTGTGCAATGCACATTTATTCATTCATTTTCATCTCGGCTTAGTCCCTTTATTAATCTAAAACGCCACAGCGGAATGAACCGCCAACTTATCCAGCACATGTTTTACGCAGCGGATGCCCTTCCAGCTGCAACCCATCACTGGGAATATGCAATGCACAGTAATGTGTAAAATTAACAGTCTGCAATAAATCTTGAGGCACCATGATACACAGCATCCAGGGAGGAAAGATGATAAGAACCATACCGATACACTATATCCCCATAGTCAAAAAACCCAAAAAACAAATAATAATAATAAATTGCAGACACAAACGTCTTCGGGGCAGCACAGTGGCGCAGTGGGTAGCACTAAAAAAAGATGCAACGAAGAACCAGATTTCAAAGATTCTTCTATCATTTGATCACAGTCAACGCCTCCAGATCTATGCAACAGGACTTCAGTGGGCGATTGGGACATGATTGTCATGAGGCATTATAATTGTGTCATGAATATTTTTCTGATCATGTTTTCAGTGGAACAAACTGCATTTGTCATTAAAAAATGTCTCATTAAAAGTCTCATTACTCAGTCAAATCATTTTCAACAGCATCATTAATATTTAACGACATTTAAATGACACATTTAGCTTGTACCGCTGTAGTTGAGGTAAAAAATTGAATGAACGACGCCGTTATAAAATTCATGACATGTTTATAATGGCTTCATGGCAATCATGTTTATGATAGATTTATGACAAGGTTTTTGTCTTGGTCAAAGCTGTCACGACAAAGACTAAAACAGGTTGTGATGAATTTGTTTATGTGAAGTTGTCATTACAAACAATCTCATCTTTGCATTCAAAATTACATAACTGAGCGAATGATACTTAATGAAAGTTGTTATAAGCATGCATCAAATCTCATGTGTCATGTCATGATCATATAGGTTTAACAACAGTCTTATGAACCTCCCTTTAAGTGAAGTGTTACCTAATTTTCCTTTAACAGCATATGTCAGCTTCTCCAGAGCATGTTAGATGCTAGTAATTTCTTTAATCCACTGGCTACAAGATGGACTTTGAATTTTTTTATAATATAAAGCAATAACACACTTAGCTTGGAGTAACATAAACTAGTTTGCGCTTACTTGTGTTCACATCCAGATATATATGAAATAAGCATAATTTGGGAATCAGTGGTATATTTTCTTCATTTAATTTACTGACCATGATAAGGATGTCTTTCAAAGATTTTTAGATTTCATTGCACTGCACAGTGATAAAGAGTCACTGGGAGTCACCCACTTGTGTATAACCATTTTGTACAACTGTCAGAAATGTTTGGATTAAATCTATGCAGTTTAACTGGTGTAATGCAAGTACGTAGAAGCCTTTTATATTGCAGTCATTTACAACTTGTGTTACTCCCACTGTTATTTTGGGCAAATAAACAAGATTCCATCCATACTTCTTTGGACATTTCTATTTTGAAGACAATTTTTCCATGCTGATAAGTAGGATAAGGAGTTATCTTTGGATCCCTCTAAAAGTATATTAAAAAACATTGATGAGTTACCCCATCTCTTAAGGGTTTTAAAGTGTGATCTTCTATGAAAGACAATGAGATTTGTGAATGAGTTTTAATTTCGGAATGTATAAGATTTCTTACCTGTAGATATATATATTTTTAAATGTTTTTGGGGGATATCGAATTCCCTATAGACATTTAATGAGTTTGTGGTCAGTATAAGTGGTAGTGCATCTACATGGCATCCAAACTTGTAAAGACTTGAATGTCAACTTTCATAACAAACATCTGAAGTTGCGCAACTGAAACTGTATTACTGAGGATTGCATATATACTCTCTGAATATTGTCTTTAAAAAAATTGTGAGGTAAATTATATTGATATTTCACGGCAAAATTAACAAAGTTAAGTTTTGCAGTGCTTGTTGGTTGGGCATAATTCAGCCTAATTAGCCTAATTTCATTTTCCTTCGGCTTAGTCCCTTATTTATCAGAGGTCGCCACAGCGGAATGAATCGCCAACTTACCCGGCATATGTTTTAAACAGCGGATGGCCTTCAAGCTGCAACCCAGTACTGGGAAACACCCATACACACTCATTCACACATGCACTCATACACTATGGCCAATTTATTTCATCCAATTCACCTATAGCGCATGTCTTTGGACTTGTGGGGGAAAACCGGAGCACCCGGAGGGAAACCCACGCCAACACGGGGAGAACATGCAAACTTCACACAGAAATGCCAACTGGCCCAGCCGGGACTCGAACCAGCGACCTTCTTTCTGTGAGGTGACAGTGCCAACCACTGAACCACCATGCCTTGTTATATGTAATAATTAGAAAAATGGCCTTAAAAGTTGTCCAAATGGAGATTACTAATCAAAATAGATAGATTGATATAATTACAGTACTAAATGATTTCATGGAACATAATCTTTCCTTAATATTCCAATGATTTTTGGCATAAAAGAAAATTGTAGACACATTCAGTGTGTTTTTGGTTATTACCAAAAACAATACCCATTCAACATAAGATTTTTTTATGGCCCAGGGTCATAAATACTCTTAGTGCATATTATATTGCAAATATTGGCCAAATTGTGCAGCCCTGCAAATAAACACAACAAACTTATTACTAAACTAATTAATTAAATCATTTTCCTTTGGCTTAGGCCCTTATTTATCAGAGGTCACCACAGCGGAATGAATCACCAACTATTCTGGCATATGTTTTACACAGAGGATGCCCTTCCAGCCACAACCCAGTAAAAACACCCATACACTCTCACATTCATACACACACTCATACACTATGGCCAATTCTGTTTACCCAATTCACCTATAGCGCATGTCTTTGGACTTGTGGGGGAAACCGGAGCACCCAGAGGAAACCCACACCAACAAGGGGAGAACATGCAAACTCCACACAGAAATGCCAACTGACCCAGCCGGGACTCGAACCAGTGACCTTCCTGCTGAGAGGCGACAGTGCTAACCACTGAGCCACTGTGCCATCCGCTACTAAACAAATGTAATAATTAAAATAAAGTGATTACTACTGCATACTTCAATCTAAAAAACTAAAAACAAAACAAATTTTGTTTTTGTTTTTAAAAAATTGTGCAGCCCTGTAAGACATTCACCTCACCTTCACCTGTCTTTGTACTGGCTTAACCAATTGAATTACGATTTACAGCTGGTGGACAATAAAATGGCCAACCAAAACAAAGAAATCCCATGGGCAGATATTATACGGCCAAAGGGATCTCGAGTAGCATGCATATACACTCTCACATGGTCTCTTTCTCCTCGAGCTTTGGAAAGTCTGGGATGTTTTAGTGCTGCTGTGTGCTAAATAAACACTCATCTGACCCGCTCTTGAGATGCTAAACCATAGATAAAGTGAAAAAGCTTCTGGAAGGAGAACAAATATGAGGCGGGACTTTATTTTGTCAATGGGGAATTGACTGGATGGTTGTGTTTTGCTAAAGTCCATCATTAAAGCAAGTTATTTTCATTAAGTATTACACGTTATGTGTATAACGATGACTCTCTAAATGTACTGTTGTTGTTCCACCTGCAGTGTTGAACTGCTGTGAGGGCGATGTCCTCTTCCTCCTGGACTCCTCTGGCAGTGTGGCCTCCTACGAGTTCTCCCGGATGGTGGATTTCCTCTCAGAACTCCTCCTGCCGTTCTCACTGGGTCCAGATCATGTGAGGGTGGGCCTGCTGCAAGTCGGGACCGAGCCCCATTTGGAGTTCGGGTTCGAGGCCTACAGCTCTCAGCAAGGACTGCAGGCGGCGCTGGAGAGGACTAAACAGCTGAAGGGCGACACCAACACGGTGGAGGCTCTTCTAATGGCCAGGGGGCAGGTTTTGAGGGCAGGTGTCCCCGGAGGGGCTAGGCCAGATCTGCCACGTGTTCTGGTGTGGCTGACGGATGGAGTGGATCCGGGAGATGTGCAGGAGCCCATGGCGAGGCTGAGGGACGAGGGTGTGGCTGTGCTGGTCGTCTCCACTGGACATGGGAACTATCAGGTGCTGAGGGAAGTTGTGAGTCCACCTGCTGAGGAGCATCTGTTCTTCGTGGACATCGACGACATCAGCATTATCGGTGAAGACCTGAGGAACGCAATCATTGGTGGGTGGTTAACTGAGATAGCTTGAAAAATTTATGATAAGGATCTAATAACAAATGATGATATATTGATAACGATTTCAAATTAGGTTTAGAAGTTCTTGATTGCATATTCTAACTAGTATTTTAAGTAGTTTTACCTCTATATCAACCATCTTAAAATATTACTAGTTAAATCTTTTAACTAGTTAAACAAATATGGACTATGGATAAAAAAAAAGTTATTTTTATATTATAAATATATAATCCTCTACTAATTAACAAATAACGTCAGAAAAGACAAATAATAATATTTTTTTAATTAATTAATTAATGATAATAATCGTTACTTATGAAAAAATAATGGCAGAAAATGACTAAAAATACTTAGCACTAGTATTTTTTAATCTTAATGTATTCATGCCTTATATCATATATTTATCATACATTTAGAAAAGTCATCATATATGTCAGAATAAGTTTTTTTTTAATAAATAAAAATGGCAAAGCAACCACTGAAATACCATAAAAGTGTTCAATGTGACTATGCAAGATATTTCATATTTGTTAGAAGTCATATGATGGATTTATACAAGCAACAGACAGGAATATAGATACTGAAACTGTTGCCTGAAACTGTTCTGTAGCTCATATATTTCATTTAAAATTATATATAAAAAAATTAATTAGATCAAAATGTACATTTTAAAGCCAATTTTCATTTAGTTATCAGCAAACGTCTTCAGTTTATTAATTACAGCAAGAAGTGCTAACATTTCTTTTGTATTGCAAACTTTCAAAAATGTTACGTTTAAATATGCAAATGATGCATTACTTAATTAAATATGCAGTAATTTAATTTGCATACATCTCTAGCACAAAAACATAAACACTGTTTCTCGTTTAATTTATCTTAGGACATAATAGAGTCTAATGTTTTTTAAAAATCTTTTCATCAACAGTCCATAATTCAGAAAATACTGCAAACAGACAGGACTTGATGCATTTGTACATTGTTTTGTATAATTAAATGTGTATAAATCAGGCAAATAATATTCGAGAATATATAGAAAAACACATCAAAAGGGCACCTATTATGCCTCATTTTACAAGATGTAAAATAAGTCTCTGATGTCCCTAGAGTGTGTATGTGAAGTTCAGCTCAAAATACCACACAGATAATGTTTTATAACTCTTTGAAACTGCCCCTTTTAGGCTTTGATCCTATTTGCGCAATTTTGGTGACTGTCGCTTTAAATTCAAATGAGATTGTGCTCTTTTCAAAAGTGGGCGGAGCTACAAATGCCCATGTCAGCATAGTGGTAGATTCAAAAACAAGACTAATGTCCTATGCTAATAAGGGAGAGATGGTCACTAATGGGCGGGGCTTTCCCCCTCTGATGACACGTACAAAGGGAGAATGTCAATCAAAGTGTTTCTGCAGACTGTTTTAATCAAGTGTGATTATAAAAAAAAATAGAATTAATACATTTTTACCTTTATAGACTGGCTATATTTACACACTGACGCCACACAACTGTGTTTAAACCCCCTTATAAAAATGATCATTGCATAATAGCTCCTCTTTAAAAAAAAACAGCCTTTTCAAATATGTATTGTAATAGAAATCTACACACATTAATAAAGTGCGACAAAAGAAACACTTAAATGTTAGACTGAATAAAACTCTTCCCAAAAAATATCTCAAAAGTTGTATTTAATCTGAAGTGCATGTGAATCAAATGGAAACACACTCAGTCTAGTGAGTGTGTTTTCTAAATGCGGATTGTGATCTGATGTGGGTGTGAATCTCATATCACGAATCTCGAATAGACACAAATAGCCTGAGAAGGATCCAAAGAAAAGAAGAGCCAGGAGGAAACAGGCAGACACTGTAATGAGAGATGAGGGCTATTTATATATACAAATTATTTAGGACCCTTTTCGACCCCCAGCAGAGTGCCCGCAGCTCTAGACGCGGTTATTATTAGTGGCCGTTCCTTCACACACATATATAAGGAGTTACATATGTGCAACTTCCAGACACTTACATAAACAAACGCATTGATGGCACGCAGTAACTCAGACCAGGTGCTGCTGCTGCTGGGTCATTTTAGAAACGGACCCTAACAGTGGATATAGGGTCTAATTTAATTTCTGCCATCTCTGATTTCATTTTCTTGATAATCAAATACAGAGGTTACTCTGGAAATGACACAAATTCAGTATATATTTTTTTTTCTTATAACAAAAAAACATTTTATGAGCCTAAATTTTAATTTAAGTTATATATAATTAGGGCAGCACGGTGGCGCAGTGGGTAGCACAATCGCTTCACAGCAAGAAGGTCGCTGGTTCGAGCCCCGGCTGGGTCAGTTGGCGTTTCTGTGTGGAGTTTGCATGTTCTCCCCGTGTTTGCGTGGGTTTCCTCCGGGTGCTCCGGTTTCCCCCACAAGTCCAAAGACATGCGGTATAGGTGAATTGGGTAAGCTAAATTGTCCGTAGTGTATGAGTGTGAATGGGTGTGTATGGATGTTTCCCAGTGATGGGTTGCAGCTGCAAGGGCATCCACTGTGTAAAACATATGCTGGATAAGTTGGCGGTTCATTCCGCTGTGGCGACCCCAGATTAATAAAGGGACTAAGCCGAAAAGAAAATGAATGAATGAATAACATATAATTAAGTATCATTTTAATTATAAAGAATTAAATAAAAAAATATTAATTATAAGACTTTAAGATTATATTTTAATTAAATTATACATTTGTTATTTATTTATTCATTCATTCATTCATATCAATTTAAATCATTATAATGCCTATTATTTGCTTTAAAACGACCCCTAATATTTTAGTTTAAGTAATATACAAGTATAATTATAAGGAATTAAATAAACTATATTAAATATAATAAAGTTTTAGACTTAATTAAATTAATTAAATATTACATTTGTTATTTATTCATTCATATTATTTTTAATAATTGTTATGACTATTATTTGCTTTTAAATGACCCTTAATATTTTTGTTTAATTAATGTAAAAGTCAGAATAATTATAATAAATTATTATCAATGAATTAAATCAACAATATTAATTATAATAAGGTTTTAGACTTAATTAGATTTTAATTAAATACTACATTTATTATTTATGTATTCATATTATTTTTAATAATTATTATGACAATTATTTGCTTTTAAATGACCCTTAATATTTTTGTTTAATTAATATATAATAAAGGGTGGTACAGTGGTTAGTGCTGTCGCCTCACCGCAAGAAGGTCGCTGGTTCGAGCCTCAGCCGGGCCAGTTGGCATTTCTGTGTGGAGTTTGCATGTTCTCCCCACGATGGTGTGGGTTTCCTCCGGGTTCTCCGGTTTCCCCCACAAGTCCAAAGACATGCGCTGTAGGTGAATTGGGTAAACAGAATTGTCCGTAGTGTATGTGTGTGAATGTGAGTGTGTATGGGTGTTTCCCAGAGATGGGTTGCAGCCGGAAGGGCAGTAAAACATATGCTGAATAAGTTAGCAGTTCATTCCTCTGTGGCGGCCCCAGATTAATAAAAGGACTAAGCCGAAAAGAAAATGAATGAATAATATATAATAAAGTATAATTATAATTATTATTCTTAATTAGCATTTACCTTAATTCAAGTGAATAATAATAATAATAATAATAAGCTTGAATAGTATTCATGAAATTAATGTTGAATGTAATAACAATAATAATAAAATAAATTTATAATAAGTATGAATACTTTGCAAAATAATTTACTATTTATTATTTTTATTATTATTATTATTATTATTAATTAGCATTTACTTTAATTCAAATATATAATAATAATAAGCTTGAATATTCATGAAATTAATGTTAAATGCAATAATAATAATAACAACAACAATAATAATAGTAATAATAATAACAATAATAATAAAATAAATTAAAATAAGAATGAATACTTAATAATTTACTATTTATTATTTTGTTATTAATAATTAACTTTTAGCAATAGATAATAAAAATAAATTACAAATAAGTTTGAATGCTATCCAATATAATCTATATAATCTACTATTTTTTATTACTTATTATTATTATTATTATTATTATTATTATTATTATTATTATTAATTAGCATTTACCCTGATTCAAATCAATAATAATAGTAATAATGATAAAAATATCATTATTTTTATTAAGCATAAATTAAGTAAACATGTATAACTTCCAGACACATACAGTACATAAACATCTTAATTACAGAGTAATTCTTACCAGGTGGTGTTTTGCTTTTGCATATTGTAAATCATCATGTCTTCATCGTTGCTTTATCGTATTTTCTGCTAACATCGGTCTTCTGAAACTGAGAGATCATCTGTGCTGAGAGACAAATTAATTATTTAATCACTTAAAAAAACAAAAAACTTAATTTTCTGCTAACTTGTGTCTTCTAAAACGCAGAGATCATCCGCGCTGAGAGACTGCAGGTGAAGTCAGTCTCCTCCACCTCGGCTCAGCTAGAATGGAGGCCTGTGCTGTCCGGCTCCAGCTCAGGATACTACGACATTATATTCGGCCCCGCGCGGACCGGTCAAATCTCCGGAGTCCCCGGCAGCGCAGGCACAGGCTCGGAGTCATTTCAGAGGATCACGAGACCCGCACACTCCAGCTCTGTCCAGCTAAGTGGCCTGCGTCCCCACACCACATACAACGTCACACTCACTGCCAAAAACAACCAGCAGACGATCAACAAACTGCAGACCAGCTTTACCACACACACAGGTGAACAGCACACACACAACACAGCACATGCATTGATGTTATTGTTGTTGATGCATTGTTATTATAATTATTATTATTATTATTATTATTATATAGAAATGCATTTAATATTTAATGAGACTCGTTTAATTATTAACAATTAAAAAGTCTTACTAAATATAAATATTAAATGGGTTATTATTGTCATTATTAAAAAAATTATATTCATTCGTGAGACTTATTGTTTATTAATTATTAATTATATTTATTTTTATATAAATTTTTATTATTTAATTAATAATAATTAAACAAGTCTAATTAAATATGAATATTAAATGCATTATTTTTTCATAAAAATTCATTTAATCTTGATTTATTGGCACTCTTTTCATTATTAACAGCTAAACAAGCCTGACTAAATATGAATATTATATGCATTATTACTATTATCATTATTATTTAAAAAAATACATTTAACATTCATTTAATGAGACTCATTTAATTATTAATAATTAAACAAGTTTAATTAAATATGAATATTAAATGAATTATTATTATTATTATTTAAAAATGCATTTAATAATTATTTATTGAGACTCATAT
>CAIGQW010000298.1:8626030-8642521 GCA_903798125.1 Danio choprae | reverse complement strand
AAATATAAACTTCAGGGAAACAAAACTACATTTTTTTCAGCCTTGAATGAAATATAGAATAAAATAATAAAAAAGTGTCACAATAAAATACTTATAACACTACAGACGTTAAAATTTAATATCAGTCACTCTCTAATAGCCTAATTTACAAGATTGAATAAAAACAGTACAGCACAATGTCAGATATAACAGCATAAAAGTTAAATATACACATTTATTTACATGTAAGAATATATATATACTCACTTGTTGAAGGTTAAAGAACCCGCTCGGAAGATAATTCCTCGTTTCTCGGTTATCCTCAGAGTTTCTGTGGGTGCCGAACGTTCAGACTTTCTGCTTATTTAAAGCCGGAGATCTTCTGACTCCGCCCACACCTCATGAATATTAATGAGCCTGGAAAGCAGACGCAACTTTTGTCCCTTTTGCTTCATGTGAACGTTGAGTGATCAGTTTCAGGGCTGCTGGCAACATAAAAATCTCCATCAGCCAAAAAAAAAAGAAAAAGAAAAGAAAAGCCGAGGAAACCAGTGTTATGATCACGTGACGCCGTGAACGCGCCGTACGTGAGGAGTGTGTATTATAAACAGCCCTTTTTATTTTTATTATTATTGAGGACGCGATGACACGGTCGGCATAGTTAATACTAAATCTACTGCTTCATAGTTCACCGATCAGTTTTATGGCGTGATGAGAGGTAAAACACTTTACAGTGCCGTGTTTAACAACAAATGCTGATTTATTCAGATGAAGACGTGATATGATATGTAAACGACGTGAGGAACGTACAATCTGAAATAATATACTATGATGGTACTATGGTGTTCATAAACCACATACTGTACACAGTAAATATTTTGACCTAGGCTAATTCAAAGAATAATACCATGGTGTTAAAAAAAAAGAAAGAAAATCAAAAGTATTTAATGGTCAAATAAAATTAGCAACACTGTGATACTTTGTATTATTGCAATTTCTGTAAAAATAAAATTGATTATATATAATTACCCCGAAATACATTTTAAAATATATTTTGGTATAAGAGAGTTGAAATTAAATATATTTTTGCTTTCAATTATAAGTTATTGCGTCTCACAGTTGCAAAAATATGTATATTTATCACACACATACATACATCAGCTTAAAGACTTAACTAGATTAATTAGGCAAGTTAGAGTAATTAGGTAAATCATTGTATAATGATGGTTTGTTCTGTAGACAAATGGAAAAAAAAAAAAAATTGCTTAGGGGGGCTAATAATATTGACCCTAAAATATTTATTTATTTATTTATTAAATGTACTTTGATTCTAGCCGAAATAAGACAAGACTTTCTCCAGAAGAAAAAATATAGGAAATACTGTGAAAAAAAAATCCTGAATTTGTTAAACATCATTTGGGAAATAGTTAAAAGAAGGAAAAAAAAAAAAAAAAAAACACAGGAGGGCTAATAATTTTGACTTCAACTGTATGCATGTATGTATGCGTGTATATGTATGTATATATATGTGTGTATGTATGTATGTATGTATGTGTATATATATATATATATATATATATATGTATGGGAAATTCCCAGTGTTTGTTTTGTTTAGACAGGAAATTACTCTGACAGGAGATTCTGCCACATCACTGGCTGTGATGACCTTTCCTCCACTGGCCTCTGCTCATCATCAACCTGCTGAATTAGAGATCACACAGCAGACCTTTACTCCTTCACTAGATATTTAATTACACATATTTAAAAAAAAATTAGATATCATGTAAAGCACTTATCAAATATTCTGTCATTTTGTAGGCTTGTTGTACTCTAAAGCAGTGAAAAGGAAAATTATTATTATTAATAATAAAAAAAACGAATAATAATAATAATAATAATAATAATAGGGCAGCACGGTGGCGCAGTGCGTAGCGCTGTCGCCTCACAGCAAGAAGGTCGCTGGTTCGAGCCTCGGTTGGGTCAGTTGGCATTTCTGTGTGGAGTTTGCGTGTTGTTGGCGTGGTCCGTGGTGTATGTGTGTGAATGAGTGTGTATAGGTGTTTCCCAGTGATGGGTTGCAGCTGTAAGGGCATCTGCTGTGTAAAACATAAGTTGGCGGTTCATTCCGCTGTGGCGACCCCAGATTAATAAAAGGGACTAAGCGCCACAAAAAAATAATATGAATGAATGAAACACACACACAATATTATTATTATTATTATTATTATTATTATTATTATTATTATATTAAAGCACTGCACTAAGAATGTATGACACTTTTTCATCAGCAGGTTAAAAGCATTGCACGAGTCAGTGATTTTGCATTAAATGAGTTTGTAAACATGCTGACCTTTCACTTTCATCAAGCATTCAGCAGCACATCCTTCTAATGGAGTAAAAAGGCTGATTGCTGTGTCTCTGGAGAGGCTGTTTGCGTATGAGGTGAGAGGCCGGATGAATGTTGGCTAAAGGACTCACTGTAGACTCAGGCTGTAGTGCTGCTGATTGTGAGGACTCCTGACCCGCTTCGCTTCTGCTGTGTGTGTGTGTGTGTGTGTGTGTGTGTGTGTGTCCTCGTGCTCTTTTCTCTACATGCACAGACAGTGTTGAGAAACCCTGCTGGAGCAGCAGACGTGACGGTTCACACTGTACACAGAACACACTTATTAGACAAGAACACTACGCACAATCACCACATATACTGCACATTAGCACTGCTCTCTAGATGCTTATCAGACAGGTGAGGTGACTTGTTTTGGGTTTGAGTGTAAATTAATTGGTTTTAGTTGGATTTTTTCCCAATGATATAATAATAATAAATTTACAATAATATAATATTAATAATGCTATTATAAGCAAAATTTAATAACTAAATGGCTTGCTTTTGGGTATTTTTCTTGTTTTTTTCTTTTTGAAAGAAATTCATTGGTTTTATTTGGTGATTTTTTTTTTTATTAATTTGTTTTACTTGGTAAAAAGTTTTATTCAGATTCATTCATTTTCTTTTCAGCTTAGTCCCTTTATTAATCTGGGGTCGCCACAGCAGAATGAACCGCCAACTTATCCAGCATATGTTTTACGCAGCAGATGCCCTTCCAGCTGCAACCCATCACTGGGAAACATACATACACTCATTCACACTCATACACTACGGAGAATTTAGCTTACCCAATTCACCTGTACCGCATGTCTTTGGATTCGTGGGGGAAACCGGAGCACCCGGAGGAAACCCACGTCAACACGGGGAGAACATGCAAACTCCACACAGAAATGCCACCTGACCCAGCCGAGGCTCGAACCAGCAACCTTCCTGCTGTGAGGCAATCGTGCTACCCACTGCGCCACCGCGAGGCCCTATTCAGATTCAAAAGTTTAAAAAAAATAATAAAAATTATATAATTTCCAATAAAACAATTATATTATTTTCAATAATATTGTAAATACTGTTGCCACCAAAACGTCTTCGGGAGCTCAACAGGGTCAGTATACATGGCCGGGCTGCTATAGCCAAACTTTTGGTCACTCATGCCATTGCCAAACGTCGGTTTTAATGGTGCCAGCAGTAAAAATCTTTGGCTGTGGACTACGTGAAACATGTATTGCTCTCTGAGGAGTCCACCTTCACTGTCTTTCCCTCATCCGGGAGAGTTACGGTGTGGAGAAGCCCCAAAGAAGCGTACCACCCACACTGTTGCATGCCCAGAGTGAAGCATGTGGGTGGATCAGTGATGATTTGGGCTGCAATATCATGGCGTTCCCTAGGCCCAACACTTGTGCTAGATGGGCGCGTCACTGCCAAGGACTACCAAACCATTCTGGAGGACCATGTGCACCCAATGGTTCAAACATTGTATCCTGAAAGTAGTGCCGTTTTCCTCCAGCATCATGTAGTGACCTGGCCCCTATTCTGCAAGAGAAACAGCTCAATTGTTTTGGTCTATATTATGAATTTATTTTTCACGATTGTCTACAGAACAAAACCACTGTTTTCCAATGACTAACCCAATCAATAATAAAAAAAAAAAAAAAAAGTTCATATGATGGCTAATCATTCTGTCTTCAAATGTACATATAAAGGATTGTTCATGTCTGGAGCAGCAGACGTGACAGTTCACAGTGTACACAGGAAGAAGCTCATTAAACAGCACAGTCGTCACATCGCACAGGTTATCAGTGCTGTCCATATCATTTTATGGAGACTTTAATATTAAAAAAAGTGTGATGCTAGCTGTCTGTCTAGGTGTTTTGTGTCAGGAAGACCGTATTCAGTAAAGGATGTTCAGAGTAAAGAGTAAAGTGCCAGTAAAGACTTTTATTATGTACTTCAAATACTGTCTCTATATTCAAAGCATTCTTAAATGCAACCCTTTAACATTAATAAAATAAGAAATATTTCCGAGCATCAAATGATCATATTAGATTGATCACATGACACTGTATGCCCGATAAATGATGCTCAAATGTTCCTGTTTTGCGTGACAGGAATACATTACATTTTTAAATATATTAAAACAGAAAAAGAGAAACTAACTGGTTTTATTTAGAAAATCATTTCTCCAATTAATGTTTTTATTTGGTAAAAAGATTCAGATGTAAATGTTTTTAGAAAACCTTTCAAATTACCCATTAAATTGTATTTTATTAACCCTAACCCCTTCCCCAACCCTAAACCCAACCCTTACAGTAATGTAAAAACAGCCATTATACAGCGTATTATTTATATTATTAAATTACCCATTAAATTGTATTTTATTAACCCTAACCCCTTCCCCAACCCTAAACCCAACCTTTACAGTAATGTAAAACAGTAATTACACAGACTATTACTCATTATTTATTAAATTATCCATTAAATTGTTTTTAATTAAGCCTAACCCCTTCCCCAACCCTTACAGTAATGTAAAAACAGTAATTACACAGTATTATTAATTTTATTTATTAAATTACCCATTTAATTGTATTTAAGCCTAACCCCTTCCCCAACCCTAAAAGTAAACAGTAATTACACAGTATTATTAATATTATTTATTAAATTACCCATTTAATTGCATTTAATTAACCCTAACCCCTACCCTTACAGTAATGTAAAAACAGTAATTATTGTTGTACGGTTATTGTATTGTTCTAATAATATCAATAGTTTATTAACTTCCGGCCGCAGATTTCTTCCTTCTAGACTTTACCAATAATAGTTTCCTTGTTCTATGAGTCAGCAGATGAGAAGTAAACAGGAAATGACAGTAACGGATGCTCATGATGGCATCATCAGCCGCATCCTTCAGGCATTAGTTGACACTCAGTAGTGATGACTAAAGAGTCTGGTGTTAATCTGAGCTCAGGTGACTGACCTGCATAGCGTCCACTCGCCGGTCATCAGTCCAGGTCAGATGCTGTATTCAGGTCGGTCAGAATTTGTTAACTGGAAAAAAAACAAAAAAAAAAACACAATATATAATATACACAAACACACAATAGAATATAATCAGCAAACAATGAAGATGAATTCTCGGATCACAAACAGTTCCTTTGTATAATTAGCACTTGTTGTGTGCATTGCCTCTTCTTGTTGAATCGCTGAATGCCTCCTCAGCTGTAAGTCGCTCTGGAGAAAAGCGTCTGCTAAATAACTTAATGTAATGTAAATGTATTAAAACAATGTAGACATATCCTAAAATGCATGTTTATCTCAAAGCAACAGGTTTTTAAATGGGTTGTATATGGGCTGTCTAACGGAGAGACCATTGTTTGCAACACATTTGTAAACATTAGTTTTAATAACTCATTTCATAAGTAATTTGTTTTTGCCATGATGACCATAGCTACATAATATTTTTTACTTGTTATTATATTATTAAGACCAAGTAAATTATTTTAACTAGGCATGTTTGGTTAAATAGGCAAGTCATTGGACAACAGTGGTTTGTTTGATATTTATATTACTACAGTACAATTACCGTACAACAATAAATACCGTTTTTACATTACTGTTGTCACGTTCAACTTCACACATAAAGGCACAGGAACACGGGATTTAACAATAACACAAATTTATTTACAAACACTTACTCAATACAAGGGCACTGGAAACACAGGAGACTCTGGAAGGCCATGGGGTGACGACAGCATGGACAGCCAATCAGACAATACATCGAAGCGTAGACAGTACAATACTGGACAAGGACTGAACCAAGCAGAGGGGGTATAAATACACGAGGGCTAATGGGACTGATGATACACAGGGGTGACACACAGGTGAAACAAATGAACATAGAAAAACGGCGGGAAACAGAACAAAGGAATCACATCTACTGTGAGGGTAGGCTTTAATAAACTGCATTTTAATAGGTAATTTAATAATATAAATAATAATAGTCAGTATAATTTAAGCTGTTTTTACATTACTATGAGGGGTAGGTTTAGGGTTGGGGTCGGAGTACTTTAATATAATGCAATTCCTTCAATTCAGTTCAGTTCAAGTTTATCTGTATAGCGCTTTTTACAATAATTATTGTTTCAAAGCAGCTTTACAAATGGTGCCCATTATTGCATTACAGTCAAATTAAGTTAAAGTTACAGTCAAATATAAGTTATTATAGACAGACATAGTTAACCTGCAATATGTGTACATGTTTAATGAAGTGTATTTGTGAATTAAGTGTATGTGTTGTCCTAGAAGTCCTTGATGACTACTTGGCATCATCTCTTCGTATGTGTTGTCCTCACGTTAACTTCCGGCCGCAGCTGTATCCCTTCTAGCAAAAAATAAATAAATAAATAAATAAGCCTGAAATTGCTTCCCCACTATACAGTATGTGAAAAACAATACGTGAGTTGAGGATTGTAGTTGAGAAATACCTGAAGGACCCGTGAATATTCTGAAGAGCACAGAGAATTTATGAATGGAAGCGATTCAACTAACTCTGTTTTTGACGATGGGTTCTTGACGTCTGAAGCTCTTCAGTTTCTCTTGACAGGTATTTGTATACTGTATCCACTGTAGTAAGCAGCATTGTTTATAATATTTTCGATTTACCTCTGACGGTAAGTTTGGGTGCAGTGTAGCTACATACAGGTGTTGGCTATTGTGACTGAAAACAGGTGGGCAGGGCTTATGGTTGGTTCAATGATTTATAACTATTGGTCGATATCTTGCTCTACTGTAGGGGTGGTCGTATGCAAATATATTGTCCCGTGGAATGTCATAGATTGGTTTAAAAAAATGCTATAAAGGATGAAGGACCACTTATTTGTGAAATGTGATTTCTCACGTGTAATGCAATGAACTCTATAAATAGATTAAACATGAAAATAAATAAAAGAGAAAGTACAAAAATTCATTCATTCATTTCCCTTCGGCTTAGTCCCTTTAATAATCTGGGGTCGCCACAGCGGAATGAACCGGCAACTTATCCATCATATGTTTTACACAGCGGATGCCTTTCCAGCTGCAACCCAGTACTGGAAAACATCCATACACACTCATACACTACAGACAATTTAGTTTATTCAATTCACCTATAGCGCATGTCTTTGGACTGTGGGGGAAACCGGAGCACCCGGAGGAAACCCACCAAACACGGGGAGAACATGCAAACTCCACACAGAAATGCCATCTGGCCCAGCCGAGGCTTGAAACAGCAAACTTCTTGCTGTGAGGCGAGAGTGCTAACCACTGAGTCACCGTGCCACCATAATACCACAACAGATAAATTCAAGTACTTTACTACACTATGGTTAAAAAAACGACAGTATTCGCTATAAATTCGTACAGTATTGTTTTTTCATGTGGGATCAGACCAACAAGAAAACAGAAAATGAATATATAAGGGTTTATTAGTAAAAGTATCACACAAAGCACTGACAGTATAGCCGTCTACACAAACATAAACCTCCTCTAGTTCAGAAGACACTTCATTTTCAATCTCTTACACGATAATTAGTTACAATACCGTATTTCTAACAGGAAAGTTCACGTGTGTCGGGTATTAGTACTGCATTACAGCGCACAAAACAACTATGGTGGTGGAAGAAGGCAATAAACAATTTGTATCTGTTTCATTACGAAAAAAATATATATAATGGATAAACACAATAATTTCTGCATTACAAAAATAAACCTTTCTAGTTAAATTACCACACACACACACAAAAAAGAGTAAGCTATTTATCGAATAACTTCCAGCTTAGGGGTCAATCATACCGAATTTGCTTTTTCGATCTGAGAACGCAAGGCGCAACACAATGCCTTTTTTTGTTGACAAGAATAAAGCAGTGTGCTGCTCTTTTTATCACGCTAGGCAACCACTTAACTAGCTGTGTATCGTCAAAGACTATAGAATAAACAAGACGTGTCCATTGTATAGTTTTGAATGGGGAAAAGTGTAACAGTCAATAAGTTGATTGAAGCCCCGCCTTCTAGTACAGGAGCCAATCAGCGATCGCTATAGACTGACAATTCTCCGGGGGAGGGGCTCAAACCAGACGTGAGTTTCTGCAGATTTTGTGTGATTCGAACATTTAGAAATGTATATGTATACTTTTATATAAGCTTATACAGTATATACTCTGTAGTCATCTTGACAACTGCTGTCACCTCAACGGAAACCCCGCCTCTGCTTTCATTTAAGAATGAAAAAGGATGCGACCGACGTAGCTCGCTTTTTCCTCTCAGTTGACTTTTTTTCAACTGCAGGCGCACAGAATGCAATGGCAAAAATGTGAGAGGATGCATTATGGTGTGTTCACACCAGACGCGGATGAAGCACCAAGCGCGAGTGAGTTACATGTTAAGTCAAAGCAAAGACACGAATAGACATCCTGCGGCGCGATTCACATGAATGAGGCGTCGCGAATGACGTGATTCGCGTGAATGAAGCTTTCCGCGCGAATCACTCGAGTTGGAAAATCTGAACTTTACCTGACATTCGCGGCGCATTCACCAATCAGGAGCTTGCACTAGTATGGGCGTGATTATGACGCAGTGCCTGTTGTTGGTGTTCTGAGGGGAAATCCTGCTGCTGACACCGGACAACAGCTCATCAAACTGGGCTCGGCTCAGTCGGAAGTACCGCTGAAAGCTTCCATCATCCAGATATAGTTTCTGGAGAAGTTGATGAACTCACAGAGCTGTCAGCTTTCCTAAAGCACATAAAGCACAGCTACTATTTCAATAAATCCATGTTAGCCATTTAGCAAGGAAGCTAGAATCCCCGGGCAGACAGAAGCCATGATGCGAATCCACGTCTATTGTGAAGTGAATTTGATGCGCGAATGAAGCGAATTTGACGCGTGAATGGGGCAAGTAAACACAAAATGATCATGCATCTATTTTATGTGAAAATAGTGCGATTTTTAAAAAAACAAATCACGCAAGCCACGTCTGGTGTGAAAGCCCCATTAGAAAACCATTCAAAAAAGGCGCCTCTCATTGCAAAAAGCCCATTCGGTGTGATCGGCCCCTTATAGGGCTGCACAATATATCGGTTCATCATGGATATCACAATGTGACCATTCGCAAACATCGCAATATATGCAATGTGGAGTCTGGATTACAGTTTATCCTTTGCATGCGTTTTTTTTTTTAGGCCTGTGATTACATGAGGATTTTAAAAGGATTCAGGCGTAAGAAATTGTACCGTTTGTAACTTTAATAATTAATAATTTTATCGAATTATTTATACAACCAAGACTACGAAGTATTATTTGACATTAGATCATTCAGTTACTGTGCGCATGAATACTGTCAGACTCCTCAGAAAACCCATAAAGCCCTGCTTATTTCATTTGTATATTTTTATATATTGTATTTATCCGTGCTTGTAGATTGTTTATTGTATTTTACGCAGATGCACTCCCCTACAGAATCATCTGAAGCAATCCTAAATGATAAAAACTGTCCCGAAATAGAGATATTCAAATAATATCGATATTTTTCCCCCAATATTGTGCAGCCCTATAATCTAATATGGCTTCCAGTGGAGCGGAAGTGTTTTCTTTTACACACTAAAATGACACATTATTGCACATCTTACAAACTAGCCATGCATCATAGAGAGAGTATGTACAAAAGCACAAAATAATACTCAAGAGTCCAGTAACACGGACCCCTGCTTCAAATGTGTGTTAATACAGAGAGATTAGTTGACCCTGATCATGTAAAACTGCTTCGTCGAAGGAAAAATACAGAGTTTTGATGTTCGGCACCAATCGTGGTACAGGGATACTGCGTTGTTTGTGAGTGTGTGACGGGCTGTATTTGTGCTCTGTTTGCAGAATTTGGAGGCACTCTCCTAAACTTCAGGATTGGAGGATGGTGCGGGCCGGCGGCCAGCTGTCCTGACAACACTCTTGACCGGGGCAGAGCAACAGAATCTGCCCACAGAAAGCAGCCAGCGGATGGTGAGAGGTCACAGACCTGCAGCGAACAAGAGAAACAGACATTCAGCATGTGTACATTTGCAAGCGTATACAGTTGAAATCAGAATTATTAGCCCTTCTGAATTATTAGCCCCCTTTTGTATTTTTCCCCCAATTTCTGTTTAATGAAGAGATTGTTTTAATAACTCATTTCTAATAACTGATTTCTTTTATCTTTGCCATGATGACAGTACATAATATTTGACTAGATATTTTTCAAGATACTAGTATTCAGCTTAAAGTGACATTTAAAGGCTTAACTGGGTCAATTAGGCAAGTTAGGGTAATTAGGTAAGTCATTGTATAACAGTGGTTTGTTCTGTAGACAATCGAAAAACAATACTGCATAAGGGGGCTAATAATATTGACCTTAAAATGGTTTTTAAAAACTGCTTTTATTCTAGCCGAAATAAAACCAATAAGACTTTCTCCAGGAGAAAAGATATTATAGGAAATACTGTGAAAAATTCCTGAATCTGTTAAACCTCATTTGGGAAATATTTCAGGAAAAATCACAGGATGGCTAATAATTTTGCCTTCAACTGTATTTGTGCTGTAAAACAATAAGTAGATCAGCTCTACCTGTCAAAAATCATGCATTTCCAGTGCAGCCGATCACATGACAGAGCAAACACCAGTCTGCAGGCTCTGCCCGGGACGATTGGAGCTTCTTTTTGCATACCTGAAGAAGAATTTAAAGTCTATAATTAAATGTAGGCTAAATGAATGTATTTAGCAGATGATTTTATCTAAAACAATTTATAGGAGAGGAAAAAAGCAAGATGATAAGTAGAAAGCTATACTATATATTTTTTCTTTGGTGAAGTACAGTTTTTGGATTTACTTATTTATTCATTCATTTTGCAAATTCGGGCGGCACTTTCACCTCACAGCAAGAAGGTCGCTAGTTCGAGTCCCGGCTGAGCCAGTTGGCGTTTCTGTGTGGAGTTTGCATGTTCTCCCCGTGTTGCCGTGGGTTTCCTCCGGGTGCTCCGGTTTCCCCCACAGTCCAAAGACATGCGCTATAGGTGAATTGGGTGAACCAAAATTGGCCGTAGTATATGAGTGCATTTGCGAATGTGAGAGTGTTTGGGTGTTTCCCAGTACTGGGTTGCGACTAGAAAGGCAACCGCTGTGTAAAACATATGGTTGGCGGTTAATTCCGCTGTGGTGACCTCTGATAAATCAGAGACTAAGCCGAAGGAAAATGAATGAATTTTACACACAAATTCATAAGTGCATTTGTTGAATTAGAATAAACACACATTTATTTATTTTTTTTGCAAATGACTAAAAATTAAGTCCTTACCATTGTTCCCTCTAACATTACAAAAACACAAAGCACTTATGTTTTAGTACTATTTCTCTATTGTTATATTATTTCTTTTTAAATGAGCTTTTATTTATATATTTTATTATTTATTTATTTCATTTTACTTTCTGTTTACATTATTTCATGTACTAATTACAGTTTGATTCATTTTTAATTTATATTTATAGTACTATTTATGTACCATGATAGCATTTAATAATATTTAAAATCAGGGTTTTCATTGTAGTATTAGTTTTGTTATTTGCTTTTGCCATTTCTATGAGGTTACTCTCTCTCTCTCTCTCTCTCTCTCTCTCTCTCTCTCTCTCTCTCTCTATATATATATATAATAACAAATAAATAAACAAAAAATGCACGCACGCATATATGTATATATATATATTTTTTTTTTATTTTTTTTTTGATTGATTTTTTGGTTTATTTATTTGTAAATTTGGTTCCTAAACATGAATGTTTAATGTGCTTTAGTTTTATTTACATTATTAAAAGAAAAGGTTTTTATTTGTATTATTTTTTATTGTTAACAATAAAAACACTGAAAACAGTTTTTTTATTGAATTTTGCACTTTAGGAATTGAAAATTTTGCTTCAGTATCTTTAAGATGTAAATGAACTCGATCATGATTGGCTAACTTAACGAATGTGAAATTAGTAACTCCAACTGAGTTGCTCAAAACAAAAAGTCGGTCTTTGTAATAACTACATTTGTGGAAAATGACACCCCTGCTGCCCTATATTATTTTCCATGATAAGTTGCATTTAAAGGGCAACGCGGTGGCGCAGTGGGTAGCACAATCGCCTCACAGCAAGAAGGTCGCTGGTTTAAGCCTCGGCTTGGTCAGTTGTCATTTCTGTGTGGAGTTTGTATGTACACCCTGTGTTGGTGTGGGTTTCCTCCAGGTGCTCCGGTTTCCCCCACAAGTCCAAAGACATGTGGTATAGGTGAATTGGGTAAGCTAAATTGTCCATAGTGTCTAAGCCGAAAAGAAAATGAATGAATGAATGAAGTTGCATTTAAAGTCCACATGAACCAGATGCTGCGACCATTTTTTTTTCTCCGTATTGTGACCCAGTTCTTAGAGAAGTGGATTATTAAATGCGAAAACAGTGGGCGTGGCTTGTTTTTTTCAACTGGTTGGATGTAGTAGAGTAGGCATTTCATTCAGAAAGATCAGGAAATGGGTTTGGGGAGAGTTATTACAACCTAACAGACACCTCCTCCTCAGCATTTCTGTTTGTTGTCAAACTGACAGTTGGAGGGGCGTGGTTAAGTATGTTAGCCACGCCCAATACCTCAGACAGACGTAATCTGACAATTTAACTGAAAACAAACAGGAAGTGCATTTTCAGATTACAAGGGCAATCTATTTTATTTTCCTTAATGTCATACACAGATTAATTGTTTACCACAAAACTAGCAATGTGAGCTAACTAAATAATATGGTTAGTTTTGATTTCATGTGTACTTTAAACCTAAACACGTACCCATTGAGATCGGCTGGCTCCGAGTGGTACACGTGTTTGCCCTTCTCCGCTATGGTGAGGGTGCCAACGTGAGTGGTCTCGCTGTGACTGACCCGCATCGGGTGATACTGACTCTTGGCCTCGGTGGATCCGCACGGCACGTTCATGCTGCCGTTGGGCTCGGGGGTCTCAGAGAGCGGTTTCTTGCGGAAGGATTCAGGCGTGGAGGAGGCGATGACTTTGATTTCAGGCACATCTCGAGGGTTGTTTTTGAGACGCACACAGGCCTCAGAATGAGCCTGCTGGAGCTTCTTCATGTGGTTAATGGCCACTGTGGCGTTGAAGGCTTGCTGGAGAGATCAGATCAGGGTTTCATTAGTAATAGTATTAGTGCAGGAATGAAGCAACCAACAAAGAGACAATAGATACAGTTGAAGTCACAGTTATTAGCCCTCCTGAATTATTAGCCGCCATGTTTAACGGAGAGAAGATTTTTTCAACACATTTCTAAACATAATAGTTTTAATAACTAATTTCTAATAATATCTTTGCCATGATGACAGTATATAATATTTTACTAGATATTTTGCAGGACACAAGTATTTAGCTTAAAGTGACATTTAATGGCTTAACTAGGTTAACTATGTTAATTAGGCAAGTCATTGTATAACGATGGTTTGTTCTGTAGACAATTGAAATAAATATGGCTAAAAATATTGACATTAAAATGGTTTTAAAAAAATTATAAACTGCTTTTATTCTAGCCGAAATAAAACAAATAAGACTTTCTCCAGAAGAAAAAATATTATAGGAAATACTGTGAAAAATTCCTGAATCTGTTAAACATCATTTGGGAAATATTTGAAAAAGAAGAAAATAATAATTCACAGGAGGGCGAATAATTTTGACTTCAACTGTATATTGTCCTCTATCAGATTTATATACAGTATGAGATGGAATTGCAATGCATGCCTGGAAATAATTTAGCTGTGTGTTTATCTGAAAATAACCATAGAAACACTCCAAAGAAAGTTCATCAGCCAATCAGAATAAATCTATTAAACAAAAATAAACTTTATATACAAAAAATGACTTTTTATAACCATACACATGTGTGCATAACATTTTATAAAATCATAATAATCATCATCATAATATCAAAATTAAGAAAAACGTTGAACACCAACACACAGAAAAATGATTTGATAGAAGCAATTAAATGTATTAAATTATTCTTGATGTCAAGAATTGAATTTTTTAATGTTAAAATAATACAATTGTTCTCACTGGGGGCCTAGGGGCCTCCGGTGGCGCAGTGGGTAGCAAAATTGCCTCACATCAAGGAGGTCACTGGTTCGAGCCCTGGCTGGGTCAGTTGGCATTTCTGTGTGGAGTTTGCATGTTCTCCCCGTGTTGGCGTAGGTTTCCTCCGGGTGCTCCGGTTTCCCCCACAAGTCCAAAGACATGCGGTATAGGTGAATTGAGTAGGCTAAATTGTCCGTAGTGTATGTGTGTGAATGGGTGTGTGTGGATGTTTCCCAGTGATGGGTTGCAGCTGGAAGGGCATCCGCTGCGTAAAACATATGCTGGATAAGTTGGCGGTTCATTCCGCTGTGGCGACCCCTGATAAATAAAGGGACTAAGCCGAAATGAAAATGAATGAATGTTCTCTCTGGGTAAAATATACAATTGAGGGCAAAATTATTCGCCCTCCTGTGCAATATTTACTCTTTTTCAAATATTTCTCAAGCGATACTGAACAGATTAAGGACATTTTCACAGTATTTCCTATAATATTTTTTCTTCTTATTTTTTCGTCTTATTTTTTATTTAGGCTAGAATAAAAGCAGTTTTTAATTTTTTTAACCAGTTTAAGGTCATTATTATTATCCCCCTTAAGCAATATTTTTTTCCGATCGTCTACAGAACAAACCATCGTTATGCAAAGATTTGCCTAATTACCCTAACTTGCCTAATTAACCTAGTTAAGCCTTTAAATGTCACTTTAAGCTGAATACTAGTATCTTGAAAAATATCTAGTCAAATATTATGTACTGTCATCATGGCAAAGACGGAAAAAAAAATCTAAACTACTATGTTTAGAAATGCACTGAAGAAAAATCTTCTCTCCGCACAAATTAGGGAAAAAAATCTAAAAGAATTCAAATTGAACAAGAGGGCTAATAATCCGGACTTCAACTGTAGATATCAGTGCACAGTTGTGATCGTAAAAAGGTTTAATAATCATTCGCAAATCATGATTATTGTGCAGTTCTCTCTCAAAGCATGAAGCAGATATCTAAATCTAACCGAAACTGGTCTGTTCCAGAAAGTCACTCAGATGGAGCAATTACAGGCAAGCTGGATGAGCAAATCAGTGACTTCTATTTACAGCTGGATTGAGCAAACGGGCCAGAGATCATCTGAAAACCCAAGTGAGACTAAACCACCCTGAGCCGAGAATACAGCGAGTTATGAAACGGGACCTTACCTTCCACTTGGACTTGGCGAAGTTTTTCTGCATCTGCTCACTGACCGAGTGGTAGATGTCCTGACTGCGCGCCGTCTTCCCAATAATCCTGCAGGAAAACACTGGGATTTAGACAGCGAGAACTTTAATCTTGTTTAATCTAACAATATGGGATTTCGCTTCTCCTGCATAATAATGGGATTAAATGGAGAGCAAAAGGCTTAATCTGACAAAAAAATGAGCTCAACTCACAAGTTGGAGATTTCAGTTTGAACTCATCCATTTTATTGACTAGTGTTATATTATATTATATTATATTATATTAAGTTTTAGGTTGTGTTTTTATTTATTTATTTAGCTTTATTTTATTTCAGGTCATTCCTTTACTTAAACCTTTAAAAAAAATAAACTTCGTCTAATTTCGAGTTTTTAATAAAAAAAATTTTTACTTTAAAATTAATTACTTAATTAATTATTTCATTTACTAAATCAAACAATTATAAAACATGTTTCCAATTAAAAATGTCATCTTATATTTATATTTAATATAATTATTAAAGGAGCTTCACAGTGGCGCAGTGGGTAGCATGATCGCCTCACAGCAAGAAGGTCGCTGGATCGAGCCTCGGCTGGGTCAGAACATGCAAACTCCACACAGAAATGCCAATTGACCCAGCCGAGGCTCGAACCAGCAACCTTCTTGCTGTGAGGCAATCGTGCTACCCACTGCGCCACTGTGAGGCATACTATTATTAAATATTGTATATTGCCCCATTGTATATTTATAAATATTATTAATATTTATTTGTAATTAATTTATATATACATT
>CAIGQW010000298.1:8540133-8567964 GCA_903798125.1 Danio choprae | reverse complement strand
AACAACAACAACAACAACAACAACAACAACAACAACAACAACAACAATAATAATAATAATAACAATAATCATCATAATTCAATAATAAATAGCAAAATCTTTACATGTGCAACAAAAGTTACACATTAAAATACCCCCCATGCCCCCCCACACCACCACCCCAAAAAAACAACAACATAAAATACAAATAATAAAAACAAGTGAAACAATAAAATAAAAATGCTGTACAATTAAATGACAAAATAAAATACAATTTAATTAAAATAAACACTGGACACAGTGTCATTTGAAGTCAATGAGAGTGGGCTCTCCAATAAATATTCAGGTGGGGAAAATTAAGACAGACTACAGACTATAACAGATACTGCCCGTGCACAGCAGAGCATGACAGGAAAGGGTCTTAAAAAGACAGCAGCACTTAGCCCGGAAAAATATATTATGAGACCACCTGGAAATATTCTGATTTTGAGGATTTATATACTACCGATGACATTTTCCTTCGGCGTAGTCCCTTTATTAATCAGGGGTCGCCACAGCGGAATAAACCACTAACTTAGCCAGCATATGTTTTACACAGCGGATGCCCTTCCAGCTCCAAACCATCACTGGGAATCACCCATACACTCTCATTTACACACATACACTACGGACAATTTAGCTTACCCAATTCACCTATAGTGCATGTCTTTGTGGGGGAAACCGGAGCACCCGGAGGAAACCCACGTGAACACGGGGAGAATATGCAAACTCCACACAAAAATGCCAACTGACCCAGCCGAGACTCGAACCAGCAACCTTCTTGCTGTGAGGTGACAGCACTACCCACTGCGCCACCGTGCTGCCCATGACATTTTTTATGTACTTATAACTAGTGTTGTCATTCAGAACAAAAAAGAAAACTTCGTCAAAATAACAAAATAAATTCACAAGAAATACTGATATAATAACATTATTATTAATATCAATAATGTGCTTTACACATCCAACAAAAGTTACATATAAAAAATACCAACAAAAAAGAAAAGAAATAACTTCAAAGAATAAAAACAACTGAGTGAATAAACAAATAAAAGCACTATATAATTCTAATTAAATAAAATAAAAATAGTACAAAAATCAACACATTAGGATCTGTAAAACAAAAATAAGGTATACTGAAGTGTGACTGAAGTCAACAAAAGTCAGACATTAAAAATGTAAACAAAAATAAAAAATATATACAACCCAAAGAATAAAAACAAGTGAATAAACAATTAAATAAAATACTATATAATTAAATCACAAATAAAATAAAATAAAATAAACACTCTTATATATTTAGATACAGGAGAAATTAAGAGAAAATGTTGTAGTTATACATTTAAAACTTAAATTTCATCAAGAGCATAAAATGACACTAAATACACAAAATAACCCAAAATACACAAGAAATGCTGATACATTCATTCGTTAATTTTCTTTTTGGCTTAGTCCCTTTATTAATCAGGGGTTGTCACAGTGGAATGAACCGCCAACTCATCCAGCATATGTTTTACGCAGAGGATGCCCTTCCAGCCGCAACCCAGCACTGGGAAACACCCATACACTCTCGCATTCACACACATACACTACAGTCAATTTAGCTTATTCAATTCACCTATAGCGCATGTCTTTAGACTGTGAAGGAAATCGGAGCACCCGGAGGAAACCCACGCCAACACGGGGAGAACATCCAAACTCCACACAGAAATGCCAACTGACCCAGCCGAGGCTCGAACCAGCGACCTTCTTGCTGTGAGGTGACAGTGCTAACCACTGAGCCACACAAATGCTGATATATAATAACAAAAATGTAATTAATAAATAGAAAACTTTTAAAAAATGCACTTTACATGTCCAACAAAAGTTGCTTATTAAAAATACAAGCAAAATTAATTTCAAAGTACCAAAACAACTAAGTGAATAAACAATAAGATAAAAATACTATATAATTGAAAGACAAATTCTAATAATATTTAAAACAGAACTATTCAGAGCGTAAACTGACAGTAGCAAGCCTCTACTGCACTTCCCTTGACCACACGCTTCTAAAACCCCTGAAGTAAAGAATATAGCAAAATTGACTTGTGCTTTTTGAGTCAACCACATTTTAAAAACGATTAATTAAAAAATAAAAATCCCCCGGGTCTAGTGATGATGCTTACATAAACTGTCTGAGATTCAGTCATAGTGTTACCTGCTGGTGTGTCTTTCTCAGTGAGAGCATTGCGTATCTGTGTGAGGTAAACCACCATGGAGAGCTGGTCGATTTTACCGCAGGTCATCATATCACCGGGCCGCATGATCGGGGCGATGCTGAACTCTCTCTCCATCAGGTCAAAAGCCAACTTATTGTTCTTGATGATATTATATTCATCCAGAACCGACATGTCACTGAAAAAGAGGACAGAATGCATATGATTGGCATATATTGTAAGTGTATTACAATCTACCAATATGTCTGTCTATCCATCTATCCATTCATCCATCCATCCAACTATACCTGCTCCTGTCTTTCTATTCAGCATTCAGCTGTCGGTCCATTAATCCAACTATCCGTCCATTCAGCTATCTGCCCAACTAATTATACCTGCATCTCTTTATCTATTCCTATATCGGTCCATCCATCTATCCATCCGTCTATCCATCTATCCTTCAGTCTTATCAATCAAAACGGAAGTGCTGCTCATTATTTTGTAGACAATTTGACATTCATTATGTCTCTTGATGAACCCATTTTTCCATCCATCCATATGAATCCATCCATTCCTCTGTTAATGCATTCATCAACCTGTTTGTCCAATTTTTTCATCCATCCATCCATCCATCCATCCATTCATCCATCCATCCATCCATCCATCCATCCATCCATCCATCCATCCAGCAAACTATCCATTTCTCTGTCTATCTTTGCATCTATCTACCCATTTCTGTTTGTCCATTCATCCATCCATCCATCCATTCATCTGTCTATCCGTCCATTCATCCATCCATCCATCTATCCATCCATCCATCCATCCATCCATCTATTTTTTACATCCATTCAGCTGTCAGTCCATTCATACACTGTCTGTTCATCCATCCATCCATCCATCCGTTTATACATCCGTTTATACATCCGTTTATACATCCATCCATTCATTAATCTGCCCATCTCCCCGTCCCTCCATTTATACATTCATTCAGCTGTCCATCCATCCACCTGGCTGTCCATTCATCCATCCATCCGTTTATACATCCATCCATTCATTAATCCGTCTGTCTCGCCGTCCCTCCATTCATGCATCCGTCTGTCCATCCATCCATTTAAACATCCATTCAGCTGTCCATCCATCCATCTGTCCATTCATCAATCCATGCGTTTATACATCCATTCATTAATCCATTCGTCTCTCCATCACTCCATTCATCCATCCATCCATCTATTTATACATCCATTCAGCTGTCCGTCCATCTATCTGTCTGTCCACTCACCCATCCATCCATTTACACATCCATCTATTCATTAATTAGTCTATCTCTCCATCCCTCTGTCCATCCACCCATTTACACATCCATCCATCAATTTATACATTCATTCAGCTGTCTGTCCATCCATCCATCCATCCATCCATCCATCCATTTAAACATTCATCCGTCCATCTCTCCATCCCTTGATTTATCCATCCGTCTGTCCATCCATTCATCCACTTATACACCTATTCAGCTGTCTGTCTGTCTGTCTGTCTGTCTGTCTGTCTGTCTGTCTGTCTGTCTGTCTATCTATCCATCCATCCATCCATTAAAAGCCACGCTCTCCATGTTAAATTAGTAATGCTAATCCTCTGGTTTTGGGTCTTACATGAGCTCAGGTCTGAAGCTGTGAATGAGAGCGCAGAGAGCCAGACCAGACCTCCAGGACTCGCTCAGATCTTTGACCTTCACATGCTCGTATCCCGCTGTGTTCTTCTGACACCAGGACAGCAGCTCCTCGAGACGCTTGATAGAGTCTAAACACACACATTTACACGCATAAAATGATGTAATAAGAGCAATAGACCCACTTATTGTACATCTAACAAAACAAGACTCTTAAAGGGGACCTATTATGTAAAAAGCACTTTTGTAAGGGGTTTAAACACAGTTTTGTGGCAACAGTCTGTAAATATAATGAGCATCTAATGGTAAAACTGTATTAATTCTATTTTTTATAATCACACTTTATAAAAACAGTCTGTAGAAACACTTTGATTGACATTCTCCCTTTGTACGTGTCATCAGAGGGGGAAAGCCCCGCCCATTAGTGACAATATCTCCCTCAATTTAAATCATTTTAGATCAATTTAATGCATCCTTGCTAAATAAAATTATACAGTTATACATTTACAAAAAAAGATAGACATTAAGATATAAATGATATAGCATACAATGTTACAGAAGTTTTTTTATTTCAGTAAAATAACCCTTTTTTTATATTTATATTAACCAAAAGTCCTGAAAAAAGTGTAATAATAATTGTTAATAATAATAATAATGTTACAAATAGATTGTATTTATGGAAACCCCTTGAAAATGTTGCATCTTAAGGGGTCATCCTTTAAATACATTGAAATAATAATAATAATAATAATACTAATAATACTAATAATAATACAATTTAATTAAATTTAATAATAATAATAATAATAATAATAATAATAATAATAATAAAATGCAATTTAATTGTAATAATAAAAAACATTTAATAAAATTTAACAATAATAATAACAACAATAAAATGTAAAAACAAATAATAAAAATAAAATGTAATCACATTTAATAATAATAATAAAATGTAATAAAATGTAATAATAATAATAATAATAATAATAATAATAATAATAATAATAATAATAATAATAATAATAATAATAATAATAATAAAGTAAAATATATAAAAAACAACAATAATAATAATAATAATAATATCAAATAAACATAGGCTTGATAGGCTAAAGAGACTTCCTAAAAAAAACACTGAAAGTATTACCACTCCAAAACTTCATTATGTATCAAAATAAGTGAAAGTGACTGTCATAGAGCATTTACCTTTTCTAGGTTTCGATTTTAAGCCCGGTTTCTTCAGTTTGTTGGGTTTACTTTCCTGCTCTTCTACTTCATACAGACGCTTAACCTTTAGAATGAACACACTTGGATAAAACACTCAGACGATAAAAACACTTCTAATGACTAATTATTCATTCAGGCAGCTTCTGAAAGTGTGTTTGTGTGCAGAAGTGTGTTTGACCTGTCTGGGTCTGATGGAGGACAGGTTGATGTTCGGGTATCGTGTGCTTGGATCAATGCTGTAGGCCATGTAGTTCTTGCTGGTGTTTTCTGGAGTCGTTTGAGAAAGTAACTGATACACACTTTCCCTGTAAAAGATATAATTATTCAATTTCATATTATGTATGCATTCTAGATTGATACATACACTATTGTTTCAACGTTTGGGTTGTGAGAAGTCTCTTAGGCTCATGAAGATTGAATTTATTTGATTAAAAACATAGCTTATACAGTTTTGTGAAATATTATTACAAATTAAACTAACATTTGTTTTTTATGTTACAGTTTAGTTTATACATGTGAATCTTTAATTTCATAGTATTTGATGAACAGACATTTTTAAATTACTACATTTATTAAAAATAAATAAAAGTAATACATTACAATTTTAAGCCTGTCTTAATCTAAAATACATAAAGAAATAACACATACTTTCATTTTAAAGGGGACCTATTATGCAAACATCACTTTTTGACTTTTACAATCTTAAGCCTATCTTAATCTAAAAAACAATGTGCAACATCATCCAAACATCACTTTTGTAAGGGGTTTAAACACAGTTGTGTGGCAGTAGTGTGTGAATAAAACCAGCTTTTTATGGTAAAAATGTATTACTTCTATTTTTTATAATCACAGTTCATAAAAACAGTCTGCAGAAACACTTTGACATTCTCTCTTTGTACAAGGGGGAATTAGTGACCATCTCTTCCTCATTAGCAAAGGACGTTAGTCTTGTTTTTGAATCTGCCACTATGCTGACACAGGCATTTGTAGCTCCGCCCTCTTTCAAAAAGAGCAAAATCTAATATGAATTTAAAGTGACAGTAACTAAAACCGCACAATACGGATCAAAGTCTAAAAGGGGCAGATTCAGAGTTAAAAAACAGTATTTGTGTTGTCTGAAACTTCACATACACACTCTAGGGACATCAAAGACTTATTTTACATCTTGTATAAATGGTCATAACAGGTTCCCTTTAAGAAATTAAGTAAAAAATGTAGTTACTTGACTTAAGACTGTTATATATTACTTTTAAAAGTAATTTCACCCAACACAGGTGAAATCTTTTGCACCATTATTCATTCAATGCCAACTGACCCAGCCGGGACTCGAACCAGCGACCTTCTTGCTGTGAGGCAACACTGCTAACCACTGAGCCACTGTGTCGCCCCTTGCACCATTATAAAAGGTGTAAAAATGCATTGTTAATCGTACCTCTCTGCCAGCACCTCCAGGGGTTGCACACCTTTTCCCCAACTCCTGACCATCCACGCCGCATCAAACGCACCCAGAAAACCACGAGCAATGCCAGTGCCCAAAGGCCAAAAAGGCTGCAGAACAGCAAAATTAAAGAATGATATTAGGAATTATATTTTTGCTAATATTTTAAAATATATGCTTCTGTTTAGATTGAAAATCCAACATTTTAATAAATAATCACAACACAATAAAATGTACAAAAATACATATTTTAGTCTAATGTCAATAATAATTCAAAAAAACTAATCAAACACACTTTGTGCAAGATGTGCGAGTAACTTATGGTAAACTGTACAGAGAAAAAAAAACATCATTCTTTAGAAACGGGGTTTAAATATAAAAACATTATTCAATGTAAAAAAAAAAAATTAACAAAAAATATATAAATGAAACTAAGATTAAAATAAAAATATAAATAATAATTAGATTAAGGGCAGACGCGGTGGCGCAGTGGGTAGCGCTGTCGCCTCACAGCAAGAAGGTCACTGGTTCGAGCCTCGGCTGGTTCAGTTGCCATTTCTGTGTGGAGTTTGCATGTCCTCCCCGTGTCCACGTGGGTTTCCTCCAGATGCTCCGGTTTCCCCCACAATCCAAAAACATGCGCTATAGGTGAATTGGTTAAGCAAAAAAATGTCTGTAGTGTATGTGTGTGAATGAGAGTGAATGTGTGTTTCACAGTGATGGGTGGCAGCTGGAAGGGCATCCGCTGCGTAAAAACATATGCTGGATAAGGTGGCGGTTCATTCCGCTGTGGTGATCCCTGATTAATAAAGGGACTAAGTCGAAAAGAAAACGAATGAATAATTAAATGTAAATAAATTTTAAACCCTTAAAACCAAATGAATCTAAATTTCATTTAAAAATATGTAATTAAAACGTAAATAAATGTGTCAATTAATCAAAACATTTACTAAGTGCATGTAAAAATGTAATTATTTTGCATAGCAGAATCAAAATATTTTCCAAATTATAACTTCTGTATATATATATTTCATTTTAGTATGAGCTCTATTGCACACGAGTACAAAAAATAAATTATGTAACTTAGCAGAATCAAAATTTATTCATTCATTTTCCTTCGGCTTAGTCCCTTTACTCATCAGGGGTGGCCACAGCGGAATGAACCATTGATCCAGCATATGTTTTACACAGCGGATGCCCTTTCAGCTGCAACCCAGTACTGGGAAACACCCATACACTCTCACATTCACACATACACTATGGCCAATTTAGTTTATTTAATTCACCTATAGCACATGTCTTTGGACTGTGGGGGAAACCAGAGCACCTGGAGAAAATCCACTCGAACCAGTGACCTCCTTGCTGTGAGGCGACAGTGCTAACCACTCAGCCACCGTGTCGCCAGAATCCAAATATTTTCCATTGCACATTTCAGTACAAAAAAACTAGTTAAATTATGTAACTCCTTCGGAAGGATGGTCATATTTGGTGGTCCATGGAATCTAAAAGATTGAAAATACCATCTAAAAAGCATCTTTTTTTACATATATATGTATTGTTCATTCAGCAGAGACTTTTAAATGCACATTCTGTGATAAGTATGAGTGAGTTTAGTGATTTGCTATTTTTTGTAGTTAAAAAAAATAAAAAATAAAAAACAAAAAGTTAGACAAAAATAAATAAAGAGAATGCTATTGTTGGAAGATCAAGTAAAACATATGCATCTTCAGTCATTTCTTAAGTCACTGCATGTCTTCAGTAAATTCTGACAGTAGTTTTTAGCTGCCATAAGAGGATGCATATATGTCCCAAAACACACATATACTGAAAACACACCTCTACCAGAGAATCTCCCACCAGCCCGATGAGCAGCCTCTTGCCATTCCTCTCCTTCACCAGAGAGGCGCTTTCTGCCCTCTGCATGCAGGTGAAGTCAAACATGGCCACGTCCGCTTGGCCTTTGTGGTTCTTGGCGAACTCCATATTGGGCAGCAAGTGCTCTGTGGAGAAATCAGCCGCTTCGAATGCGTAATTCTGCAGCGCCTCCTGATTCACGTTTGAGGGAGCCAGGAGCTGATCAGCATCAGAGAAATCCTGAAAACGAGAACATTGTAGATCAGGAAAGTTTTAAGTGCTCATAAACCGGAAGTTGCTGCAGACATTTATTTTAGTTTGATGATCCAAAACCTGTGAAGAGATGATGCCAACCATCAAACACATACACTTAATACACAAATACACTTCATTGAACATTTACACATAGACATCACCTATATACTATATAACTGCAGGTTAACTATGTTTATATATAATAACTGTTAAAAGCTATTACTTACTAGTTAATTAATTAAAGTTATAAAGTTATGGTAACTAATAACCTCAACTTTTCTGATTTTGACTGTAATGCAATAATGTGCACCTTTGAATTACGCAACTTGAATTTAATTGAATGTATTTCCACCTAAAACAGATTTTTAAGTAAGGGGCGGGTTTTTTATGTTTCACTTGCAGCAAACTAATGGTTAGAGGGACGTGGTTGGGACCAGATTACAAACACATTAACTGCATTTCCACTGTTGCACCTAAATCGAGTACGCCAGTATGTCCCTGGGTCAGTCGCATTTCCACAGTCATTTCTGGAGCCTGATTGGGCCAACGACCGGCCTTTTTTTCAGCCCGCTGTATACCTTGGGCCAAAGTGGGCCAGCTGAGGCTTTGGGCCGAGGTGAAAGCAAAGCCAGAGTTTGCCCGAGTCAATTCAATTCAATTCAATTCAATTCAAGTTAATTTGTATAGCGCTTTTCACAATAACTGCAGCTTTACAAAAGGTGCACATTACTGCATTGCAATCAAAATCAGCAAAGTAAAGGAGTTGTGAATAGGGCAGACTTTACATATAAATATAGTTAACCTGCAGTTGTATAGTATATAGTCTCCTTCCAAAAAAGGTGATGTTTGTGTGTAATGAAGTGTCACACCGTGTCCTAACAACACACGACGTGACGCGATTCTAGCGACAAACAATTTGTCGGTCTGCACCAAACACGGTGCAACATGACAAAAACATTTAAATACCAGCCATTGCACTCCCAACGGAATGACAAAGGCTTTTAATCTAATTAATACTAAACATCTTTACCATTATTAAACGGCTGCTGAGTGACTGATGTTGTTGGCTTTGAGTCACAGTTCTGACGTTCATTTTCAATCCATCTGCTAGTTTTATTTTCAAGGTCTGAGGTGAATCTGCTGCTGCTTTCAGTAGCATGGCAACAAATGTCATGTAAGATGGTGTTTAAACTCAGACTGGTAGCATTTAACACTGAATAAAGCACATAATCAGTACCTGAGGTGATCATTTTCATAGCTTATGCTGTTGTTCTGTTGCAACATCGTTTTTAAAATAGAAATTTCACACGTCGCCATCACAGATGGTTAGGACAAAAACTCCATTTGACATGGAAACGATTACACTTTTATTGCCTCACGTGTAGTTAGGAAACGGTGTTAAGTAATAAGGGTATGCGGCAAGATATCCATTTCACTTTTTCAATCCTGCACGAGCGTACATGCACAAAAAAAAGAAAGAAACCTAAAAGAGCAAGACTGGTCAGCTGAAGACTTGCATAAAGCATCTTAGGGGTCATTTTATGTTAATCCACACCATGGCTAAGCATATTTCACACAAGCTGTCAAACTGACATCATCAGAGAAGAACTGCCATCTAAAGCAGAAGCAATGGCCAGTTTTGATTAAAGATTACCAAAACAAACAGCGTTTTTCAGTGAATTAACATGCACGGATTAATTGTTTTGAGATGTACACTGTTTGAGCTACATTATGCCTATAGCATTTCTGTCTGAACACAACTAGCAACTGTCTGCAGCTTTTCCAGTGAGTATACGTGGACAGTAGAGGACAAGAAAACCTGCGAGGACTGAGAAATGTGTTTTTAAGCATAGATGCGAGCTGGACACAAGATTGAACATGTCTGTTGATAAAATCTCTGTTGAGGTATCTTCAAAACCTCAGGTCTTGAATGCCTTTCGTACCTGCTTTATGACTCCTTTCTTTAACAAGCTGGCCTTTTTTGCAGTCATCACAAAATAGTGGGTGTCGTCTTTGTAGTAGACAATGTTTTCTAGATCAACGCCTGAAAGCATCACAAACAACAGGACAGAGATAAAAGAGTGTGCTTACTTCAAACTATTTTTTGGAGACAAATTGGACTTCAATAGATTGCTAAATTTGACCAAAAGGGGGGAAAAAAACAGTTGCTTTTTCTTCTTCTACACTAAAAATAGGCTATGGTATATTCTTGTCAAGTATGTTTACATGCACACCAATATGCTGAACATATGCTAATAAACAATCTTGACATAATCCAATAACCTGATTTAATTAATAAATCAGTTTAACTTCAGCTAGTGAATTTTTTGTGCATCATATTCCAAGTACTTCATTCATAATGTCAATTTTCAAGTTCATTTAATCATTAAAAGCCCCCCAAAAAGGTATTGCTACATGTCAGCAGTACACTTAAGCCCCATACAGTGTATGATCTTTTCAAGATGCAGAATTTTTATTTCAGGACTTCTGCTGCTTGAGATGAGAGCCCATTTTTATAAGTATTTGGGTCAAGAAAGTGTCTGAGTTTGCGGTATATTTCCTTGTCTCTAACAGCAAAACGTTTGTTCTGTCTGGATGGGCTTAAATCTGCACTAAAGGCTAGCGCTGCACAATATATAGAAAAATTATAGTTATCGTGATAATAGTACATGCAATATGTTCAAATCGCAGAGAGGTGCAATAAATTACAAATGTTTTTTCATTGATGGCCCAAAGATTCTGGCCTAAAACCAAACTGAGAAAACTGAGACATACTTCATACTCCAGCCCTGAATTCTTCCCTTGTGGACACATTTGGGCATAAGGTTTCAGGTGGGAACCCAATTTTAAAAGACAAATCAAGAAAATATCAATTTATGTATTTTTAAAATGTGTTTTTAAATGCATATCCCTCTAAAAGAACAAATGCTTTAACACTTTAGAATAATGGTCCATCAGTTGATGTTAGTTAATATATTTTTATAAATAATCTTGTTCACTAACATTAGTTAATGCCCCGTGAGTTAACATGAACTTACATTATTTAACAAATATAACACAATGTATTACAAATAGTTTGTTCATGTTAGTAAATACATTAACTGATGGACCATTATTTTAAAGTGTCACCTTACTTTTAGTATTCCAAATTGAATGGAAATGTTTGCACCTTGACAATTGGTTTCCTTGAAAAGTTTACTAGATCATAAAAATATCCGTTATTGCCTCTTTATTTTTTCATTACATAAATGAAGCTAATACAAGTAGTTTTTCATGGAGAAATGTTATATCGCTATGGCTATACTCAACATTGTATATTTCCCAGGTATCGTGCAGCCTAAAAACGTGCTCCTGACACAAATCACATGTGCACTTCAATAAATATCGAAAAGCAGGTTAATGTGCTTAGATGGTCAGTGAACTCAATGTAAGCTTTTACATGACCACATGCGGCTTTTATGAAGCATAATGGGAGTAAAGAACGTGCACTCATTTAGAGAAGATAAATGTTTGTGCGAGTCTCTTTACCAATCTCCGACTGAAGAGCCTGAAAGAACTTCTGGTTGTAAATTCGGGCCACACCGCTGATCTCCTGCACCTGAGCCTCTTGTTTAGTGTGACGGTTTACAAAGTTTGCAGTGATACCAATAGCCAGCTTCCCTCTGAGCTCCTTTATCTTAAAACCTGTAGATGCACAGGAAAACAACAACAACAAGGTAGGGTTGATGTAAATTTATATTAAATTAAATAAAAATTTATATTCTAAGAATAAACGAACGAATAAATAAATAAAATATTGCAAGTATTATTCATTACATATTATTTTAAACTTATAAAGCACACATAAACACAGCAATAGTTGACCACTGTGCTGTGCAAAAAAAGCAAGGTAAAAAGAGTAGAAAAGATAAACATAAAATAATGCATTTTAAATATAAATATAAAAAGAGACCAAGTGTTATAATGAGTTAAATGCAAGATTAAGATGTGATTGTAACTTATGTGATTCAAAAATCATAAAAATGTAAATATTATATACAATTCATTTTAACACATTTTTTTTTTAAAGAAAATGATAAAAATGAGTCACCTTAATGTGGGCTTTTAAAACGACATTTTCTCCAATTAATTGAATTTAAAGAAATAAAAAAAATATAAGAAATAACAATAAAACATTTCAAGCATTTGCAAAGTGACTCTGATTTTTATTTACTGAATTTAATGTACATTAATTACAATACCAAGCGAGTCTAATAAAGAGTGTAAAAGTAAATGAATTGGAAATAACTTTATTATTATTTGGTACAATGTGATTTGGATATCAAGATCTAATTAATTAAACTTAATTTAGCTCAACAATAACACAAAAAATATTATTATTAAGTTTTTTTACAACACAATATTTTTAATAAAATAAAAATAATGAAACTGATATAATATAACAATTTTTTTTATCAAGTAATAAAATATTGTATTAAATATTTTAATAAGTATAAAATTAAATAATGAAATTAAATAAGGGTGTCACAGTGGCGCAGTGGGTAGCACGATCGCCTCACAGCAAGAAGGTCGCTGGTTCGAGCACTGGCTTTGTCAGTTGGCATTTCAGTGTGGAGTTTACATGTTCTCCCCGTGTTGGCGTGGGTTTCCTCCGGGTGCTCCGGTTTCCCCCACAGTCCAAAGACATGTGCTATAGGTCAATTGAATAGGCTAAATTGGCCATAGTGTATGTGTGCGAATGCAAGAGTGTATGGGTGTTTCCCAGTGTTGGGTTGCGGCTGGAAGGGCATTCACTGCGTAAAACATATGCTGGACAAGTTGGCGGTTCATTCCGCTGTGGCGACCCCTGATTAATAAAGGGACTAAACTGAAAAGAAAATGAATGAATGAATGAATAAATTAAATAAAAAAAGGTTTTCCATTCTAAGAATAAATAAATAATAATAATAATAATAATAATAATAATAATAATAAAATTTAATATTCCAAGTATTTTGAGAAGAAGAAAATAATGAAACTAAATACTGACATTAAAAGAAACATTTACAAAAACAATATAATAAAATATTAATATTTACATTTAAAAAAAGATTTTGGAGCATGTTATGGAAACTACTCCTCTATGTAAACATTTTGCTCACCATCAGGCACGTATTTCGCTCCGGCTGAAATAAACACATCAAACTGAAAATCTGCAGCTGGGTGGGACTTTGGAGACAAATTTGCCCTCCATCCTGAGAAAAAGAAGGGGATATGAGACTAATAGCTAAAAAATAAAATGATAGATACAACTACTTTAATGTCCCATGATGGCAGCTGGAGTAAGCTGTACCTGCAGATCCTGATGGTTCGAGCAGACCTTCAAAGGTCACACCGGTGTGAACCTCCACCCCCAAAAACAGAGCCACTTTCAGCAGAATCAACTGCAGCTGACGGATACCTGCAGACAAACACAATGCACTGTCATAATTCTATTTATACGTGCACATTTTCAGCAACTAGACAGTAATTCAAATAAGTGAATAAATGAATGAATGAATGAATAAGGATGAATAGGATTTAGGTCTAGGCTCTGGCTGGGCCACTCAAGGACATTCACAGAGTTGTTGTGAAGCCACTCCATTGATATTTTGGCGGTGTGCTTTGGGTCATTGTCCTGCTGGAAGATGAACCGTCACCCCAGTCTGAGGTCAAGTGCACTCTAAAGCAGGTTTTATTCAGGATGTCTCTGTACATTGCTGCATTCATCTTTCCCTCTATCCTGACTAGTCTTCCAATTGCTGCTGCTGAAAAACATTCCCACAGCATGATGCTGCCACCACCATGCTTTACTATAGGGATGGTATTAGCCTGGTTATGAGCGGTTTTCTCCAAACTTAACACCTGGCATTCACTCCAAAGAGTTCAATTTCAGTCTCATCAGACCGGAGAATTTTGTTTCTTATGGTCTGAGAGTCCTTCAGATGCCTTTTGGCAAATTCCAGGCGGGCTGCTATGTGCTCTTTACTAAGAATGGGCTTCTGTCTGGTCACTCTACCATACAGGCCTGATTGGTGGATTGCTGCACAGATGGTTGTCCTTCTGTAAGGTTCTCCTCTCTCCACAAAAGAACGCTGGAGCTCAGACAGAGTGAGCATCGGGTTATTGATCACCTACCTGAGGCCCACTCAGGATCACTCAGCTTAGATGGCCGGCCAGCTCTAAGAAGAGCCCTGGTGGTTTCAAACATCTTCTACTTACGAATGATTGAGGCCACTGTGCTCATTGGAACTTCCAGAGCAGCAGAAATTTATCTGTAACCTTCCCCAGCCTTGTGCCTCGAGACAATCCTGTCTCAGAGGTCTACAGACAATTCCTTTGTCTTCATGCTTGGTTTGTGCTTTGACATGCACTGTCAACCCTGGGACCTTATATAGACAGATGTATGCCTTTTCAAATCATGCCGAATCCACTGGATTTACCACAGGTGAACTCCAGTTAAGCTGCTGAAACATCTCAAGAATGATCAGTGGAAACAGAATGTACCTGAGCTCATTTTAGAGCTTCATGGCAAAGGCTGTGAATACTGATGTACATGTGATTTTTCAGGTTTTTTTATTTATAATAAATTTGCAATTTCAAAAACTATTTTTTCACATTGTCATTATAGGGTATTGTGTGTAGAATGTTGAGGAAATAAATAAATTTAATCTATTTTGGAAGAAGGCTGTAACATAAAAATTTTTGGAAAAAGTGAAGCGCTATGAATACTTTCCGGATGTACTGTACTGTATCACTTAATAAACAGACAAATGTTTTCAAAATTAGTATATCATAACAAATGATAATCAATAAACATATCATAAAAAATGTTTCTTGATCATTAAATCAGTACAAATGATTTCCAAATGATCATGTGACACTAAACACTGTGATGTGCTTATAAATAACCACAAATAACAGAAATGAATTAGACTTTAAAATATATTCACATAAAAAAATAATAATAATTTTTAAACGATTTTACATTTATTACCCTATTTGTTCAGATTTTTCCACTGAAAACATGATCATAAAAAAACATTAATTAAAATTTTAATACCTCGTGACAATCATGTTTATGGCAGGTTTATCATGTTTTGTTGTCTTGGTAATATTAAGTTGTTATCACAAAGACAAAAACAGGTTGTGATGTATTTGTTTGTATATATAAATCCCTATAAATCACTAAATGGCCTAGGACGTCAATACATTATAGATATTCTCACTGAATACAAACCTAATAAATCACTCAGATCTTTAGGATCATATAAACTAGAAATTCCAAGAGGTCATTTAAAGCAGGGTGAATCCGCCTTCAGCTACTGCACCCCCCACTGCTGGAATCAGCTTCCAGAAATGATCAGATGTGCTCCAATATTAGGTTTATTCAAATCCAGACTAAAAACACATCTGTTTAGCTGTGCCTTTACTGACTGAGCACTGTGCTATGTCCAACAGATCGCACTATTATGTCTTTCTTTTCTTTTTTCATTCTTTTGTAACCTGTTTTAACACATTTTAATCTGTTTTCATCTGTTCTTAAACACTGTTATTATTTTCTTATGCTTGTCTCTTTTATTTCTGTTTATGTAAAGCACTTTGAATTGCCATTGTGTATGAAATGTGCTATATAAATAAACCTGCCTTACCTTGCCTTGCCTATATGTAAGGTCATCTTTGCATTTAAAATGTCATAACTGAGCAAATGACACTTAATAACAGTTGTTATAAGCATGCATAAAATCTCAATCACATTCAGTCTAATGAACACACCTTCAAGTAAAGTGTTACCTAATAGTTCACATAACTGGGCTGCAAATTAGCTTCATGCTATATGCCCTATGTACACGGCATTGGTTGTATATGTATAACAAGGTCAAGTGTATTGTCCCTTTTAAATAAACAAACAAATAAAATAAAAAACCAATACTACCGTTTTTCTGTATTTTTGATTAAATAAGCAACGCGTTGATTAGCATAAAATACCTGTTGCAAAAAATATACGACAGTATGTCATATCTGTGAATGTTGTTTGAATCGTTTCTTGTTCAAACTAAAGCAAATATATACGGTAAATACTCACTTATGTGATGGATGGAGCCACTGCAGAATCGCCCATAAAATTTCTTTGCCCCGAGGTTGAGAAGGTCTTTAATGGTGAAAGGCCACAAATGCAGGACATTATTCCTTGTGAAAGATGATCTTTTCTCCAAAACAACAACCTGAGCACCAAGCAGAGCCAATTCAATGGCTGTCCGGAGACCACAAGGACCCGCGCCCAACACCAAACACTGGCAGAGAGAAAAAAAGAGATCAGGTTACTTCGCCAGAGCTGAATAGAGTGATCACAGCAGTATTTTAGGGGCGTTTTAACAGTGTGTTTTTGGCTGTTTGCTTGGCTGGATTTGAATAAATAAATAAATAAATAAATAAATAAATAAATAAATATGACAGTAAAACTACCAGTGGGCCTCACAGTGGCGCAGTGGGTAGCACGTTCGCCTCACAGCAAGAAGGTCGCTGATCGCTGGTTTGAGCCTCGGCTGGGTCAGTTGACGTTTCTGTGTGGAGTTTGCATGTTCTCCCTGTGTTGGCGTGGGTTTCCTCCGGGTGCTCCGGTTTCCCCCACAAGTCCAAAGACATGCGGTACAGGTGAATTGGGTAAGCTAAATTGTCCGTAGTGCATGAGTGTGAATGGGTGTGTATGGATGTTTCCCAGAGATGGGTTGCAGCTGGAAGGGCATCCGCTGCGTAAAACATATGCTGGATAAGTTGGCGGTTCATTCCGCTGTGGCGACCCCAGATTAATAAAGGGACTAAGCCGAAAAGAAAATGAATGAATGAATGAACTACCAGTATGTAGCAGCAAATGAGTGATTCATTGGATAATTTATTCAAATTATTCGTTCAAAACGACTGATTCATTTAGAAAGACACACTGTAAAATATATCTGTTAATTAACAGCTTCTGTATTTTGTGTTTTCTGCTTATTTATGGTTGTGAATTGCATTATGGGATGTTGATTTTTGCTCTGTCGACTTTTTTGATGTTATAAATTCAACTCTATGAATGAACTCAAAGTTCATTCATTTTCTTTTTGGCTTAGTCCCTATATTAATCTGGGGTCGCCACAGCGGAATGAACCGCCAACTTATCCAGCATATGTTTTACGCAGCGGATGCCCTTTCAGCTGCAACCCATCACTGGGAAACATCCACACACACTCATTCACACACATACACTACTGACAATTTAGCTTAACCAATTCACCTATAGCGCATGTCTTTGGACTTGTGGGGGAAACCGGAGCACCCGGAGGAAACCCACGCCAACACGGGGAGAACATGCAAACTCCACACAGAAACGCCAACTGACCCAGCCGGAGCTCGTACCAGCGACCCTCTTGCTGTGAGGCGATTGTGCTACCCACTGCGCCACCGTGCTGCCTAATAAATCACTTTATTTTTCAAACCTTTCAAGATTAAAAGTTGCTGAAAAAAAGGCAAGGCCCCATAATGCATTTCAAAAGCATAAATAAATGCGGAAAAATAAAAATTTTTATCACAAAATAAGGAAAACTGCTGATTTATGGATATTTTTTACAGTGCAGCAAGTGATTGGATGCATCTCAGGACTTTAAAATAGAATAATAATTACTTCAAAGCCTTTACATTTTTTTTGTCTGCCTTTTAAATTCAGACATAACATCTATAAACCCAAGCCCTAAAAGAAACCTGTGGCAAAATTTGAATGTCAAAAGACTCCGTTAAGTATTATTTTGTAGCGTTTTGTTTTACATGTCCTCATAAACATTAACATAATAATTAGCATACAACTATGTCATACCCATGTCATTATACAAAAAAACTGTCCTTGTAAACCAGTATACACACGCAGACACAATTCAAAAAGGTTGAATGGTTAAAAAAAAAACTGTTCTTAGTTCTTCATGTTGGAAATGAATGAGAAAAAAATTATTTCGGTCACACTTTAATTTAAGGTACAATTCACACTATTAACCAACCATTAAATAAGACTTTTAGCTCAATAAACTACTAATTAGCTGCTTACTAATATTTAGTAACCTAGTACGTAGATGTAGATTAAGGATGCAGAATATGATCCTACTTTATAAGTACTAATAAACTACAAATATCTTAATAACAAGCAGGTAATAAGTCAGTAGTTAATAGTGAAAATTGTGTGACTTAAACTAATGTGTTCATTTTCTTTAGCGGAAAGCTTTAGTGTTGGATCCAAACAAAATATTATGGAAAGCTTACTTTTATATTGAAACACAAAATGTTCAGATTTAGTATTGGAGGAAAAACATTTCTCTTTTAAAAAGACAGTAAGCACTATTACCTATATTTGGATTTTTACCGAATTAACACATGAAGCCACACAGAAAAACAACCATGCAGGGATTTAAAATGTAATATTTCAAAAGAAACACAACTGGAAGAGCATCAAATATCAAAAATAATGATGGAATTTTCTGCACTAGGAGAATCTGCTTGAGTCTTTACCTTATGTAAGGAATTACTTGAGTTTATGAACATTTTATCTTATCGAATAAACAGTTCATCCTACAACAGTTTCTATCAAACCTTTTTTTTTAATGCAATAATCCAAAATGTACACAAAAATAGGTGGATGGAAATGTATTTAGGAGGTATACAATGCAAGAAAGACTGCTGAAGTCAATTAATTTTACTAACAGATCAACCAAGATTTTGTAAAAATAGCACAACGATGCTTTCGACCTTTCTAAAATCATTTCACTCCCGTTTAACTTAGCTTCAAACGTCAGGTGCAAACTATTGTAAACAAATCCATAACATTTAACATTTCAGCTTTCATCAAAATAAATTTTTGTTTACAAAAATATATGAACAAAATCTAAGAATTAACTGGCTGAGTTGACATAGAATGAGTCTAATATATTTTTGATTTAAGTGACCTTGTTTTGGTGACATGCTTTTCCATGGCCATAGTTGGGATGAGCGACTCTAGCTATGTTTCCATACAATAACGCACATTAAATTTATGCGCAAGTCTGGAAGAGCAGCAAATATCAAAAATAAAAATGGATTTTTCTGCGCTAGGATAAGCAACTTGAGTCTTGTCCTTATATAATTAATTAATTACTTGAGTTCTTGCACATTTTTTCTTATCAAATAAACAGTTTATCCTACTATGCGCATCTTGGCGTCTCCATCAAACATTTTTTTTATGCGATTATTCAATTAAATTCAATTCAAGTTTATTTATATAGCGCTTTTTACAATGTAGATTGTGTCAAAGCAGCTTAACATGTTCTAGTAAAGTCCAGATTTCAGAGTAGAAGTTCAGTTTAGTTCAGTTCAGTTCAGTGTGGTTTAAGTTTCACTGCTGAAAGTTCAAAAACTGAAGAGCAAATCCACCGAAGCGCAGCTCCACAAGTCCCGATCCGAGCAAGCCAGTGGCAACAGTGGCGAGGAAAAAAAAAAAAACTTCACCGATTGACAAAGTGAAGGGGAAAAAAAACCTTGAGAGAAGCCAGGCTCTGTTGGGCCAAAACGATAATTCAAAATGTACATAAAAACAGGTGTATGGACACATCGTAGCTAGAAGCATACAATGCAACAAAGATGCTGAAATCTATTGATTTTACTAGACCATCCAAGATAAAAAAATAACATAATGATGCTTCCACCATTCTAAAGTCCCTTTACCACCCTTCTAATTTAGTTTCAAATCTCAGGTGTGAACTACCTCTAGCTATGTATCCATCCACCTATTTTTATGAGCATTTTGGATCTGCCCATAAAAAACAGTTGATGGAAACGCCAAGATGCGCATCAATTGTGAAAATGCGCATAAAAACGTAAGCGCATAACTGAGTCTGATAAACTTTTTATTTGATACAAAAAATGTGCATAAATTACGATGGAAACACTTTCAGTGAACAAATTCCAGTATGCACATTAAATAAAAGTCATGTGTTTTTGTTATAAGAGATCATGTGATGATAAAACAAAAGTGTGTGAATGGACAAACCAGCAGGCTGAGCACATTGTAAAACATCTAAAATGTTGTGTTGGTCATTCTGAAACACATTAACCATTACAGTATTAGTGTTATTATATTATTAATGACCTCCAGAACCGTCAATACCATCTGCGCTCTGCGTCTCAGGCCTTCAAACGCCACCACGCATTCATTGCGTGTCGGCATCGTCTTCTGAGGCGCAAGTCATTTATTAAATAAGGAAAAGATTTACGCAGCTTCTCCAACCGCAGCAAATTCAGTTTTTACTTTTGATATTTGGCACCAGTTAATCAGGAACAACGATTTTGTTCTCTTTGACTTGTTGGATAGAAACACTGCTTTATTCGCACGTCTTGTATGCGATGTTCCAGTTTTGCGCATACATTTATTCGCATTTTTGGATGGAAACACACACAACCATAACATTTAACATTTCAGCTTTTATCAAAATGTATTTTTGTTTAGAAAAGAATATGAACAAAATTGAAGAATTAACTGGCTGGGTTGATATGGAATAAGCCTAATACAGTGCTCAGCATATATAAGTACACCCCTCACAAATCTATCTTTTAAATTCATATTTGTAATAGGAAGCTATACAATATTATATTTGTGCATATACATTAGATTAGTCAGTACTGAAGCCAAATCTGGAGCTTATCTAACAAAATAACTTACGATAACGGTCCAAAAACTATTACATCCAAATTTATATATGTTATAGAAAAATATTAAATAGAATAAAAAAAGGAAAAATCCAGAGAAGCAAAACAATTTACAAATTTAGTTGAAATTTTGTAGGTTGTAATTATTTTTTTGCAATATTTTGCTTAAATTTATTTGCATTATCTTTCAATTTCTAAACATGTTTGGTGACTAAAAGATTATTTTAATAAATAAACCGGTTTAATAAATCTGTTTTGTTTAAATGCAGGGCCTCACGGTGGCGCAGTGGGTAGCACGATCGCCTCACAGCAAGAAGGTCGCTGATTCGAGCCTCGGCTGAGTCAGTTGGCATTTCTGTGTGGAGTTTGCATGTTCTCCCCGTGTTCGCATGGGTTTCCTCCAGGTGCTCCGGTTTCCCCCACAGTCCAAAGACATGCTGTATAGGTGAATTGGGTAAGCTAAATTGGCCATAGTGTATGTGTGTGAATGAGTGTGTGTGGATGTTTCCCAGTGATGGGTTGCAGCTGGAAGGGCATCCGCTTCGTAAAACATATGCTGGATAAGTTGGTGGTTCATTCCGCTGTGGCGACCCCAGATTAATAAAGGGACTAAGCCAAAATGAAAATGAATGAATTCATGTTTAAATGCAGCAAAATACATTGCTTATATTCACTGAGAAATGCATAAAAATATTCATTTTCAAAATGGGGTGTACTCCATTATGCTGATCATTGTATTTGTTGTATTTAAAGGAAACCTATTGTGCAAAAATCACTTTTTTGGCAAAAGTATGTGAAAATAACTAGCTTCTAATGATAAACCTTTATTAATTCTGATGATCTCTCCCTCTTTAGCAATTAGGATCAAAGCCTAAATGGAGCAGTGATAAAAAAATATATATATATTTGCATGATATTTTGAGCTGAAACTTCACATATACACTTCAGGGACAACAGAGACTTATTTTACATCTTGTAAAAGGGGCATAATAGGTGCCCTTTAAGTCACCTTGTTTTGGTGGCATGCTTTTCCCTGGTCGTAGTCGGGATTAGCGGCTCTCTTGTCGATCTTCTGCCAGAGATCTTTGGCCTTCCAGTAGTTCAGTCCGTCCTTTAGTCTGCTGTAGAACTGCTTGTAGTCTTTGGGGTCGACCTGCAGGTGGCGGCAGAGCTCGGTGAAGTTCTGCTGCGTCTCTTTACACGTCTGCGCCTGGACAAAGCACTCAAACAGAGCATGGCTGGGGTTGACTGAGTCCAGCGGGTTGACCATTGTGAGGGGACAGGCCTGGAGCCTTCTAGATGACCTGCAGAGACAAGAGAGATTTTAAAAAGAAAGAGCATGACAAAACTATTCATTGGCTGAGTAAAAGGATTTAAACAAAACCCCAGACATTCATTCCTCCATTGGAATTTAACAGCTTATGTGATGTTACTCCAGGCAAATCAGAATTACAATTTCTGTCTGCTAAAATAGAAAATACACACATAAAGTCAGAATTATTAGACCTCCTGAATTATTAGCCTCCCTGTATATTGTTCCCCAATTTCTGTTTAATAAAAGATCTTTTCAACGCATTTCTAAACCTAATAGTTTTAATAACTCATTTCTAATAACTAATTTCTTTAATCTTTGCCGTGATGACAGTACATAATATTTTACTAGATATTTTTTAAGATACTAGTATTCAGCTTAAAGTGACATTTAAAGGCTTAACTAGGTTAATTGCGCAAGTTCGGGTAATTAGGTAAATCATTGTATAACAGTGGTTTGATCTGTAGACAATTGAAAACAAATACTGCTTAAGAGGGCTAAGAATATTGACTTTAAAATGGTTTTAAAGAAAATAAAAACTTCTTTATATAATTATTTAATATTGGGAAATACTGTGAAACTATATTTGTGAAAAATAATTGCGACTTCAGCTGTATATAATAATAATAATGATGATAATAAAATAAAATAATAGACTCTTATTTGCAGAAACCCCAATTTCATAGAGGCTTGAGAATGTGCTCTCTTTTGATCTTGCATGCACCTAGCAACACGCAAAAGAACCCTAGCAACCTCACAGCACTAAAGAAACCACAGTCATCACCACCCTGGCAAACATCCAAAAACGCAACAGTGGCACGGCCCACCCATAATCTGAACGGACAAGCACATGAAGAAACAGACGTGCTGAAATTCATGATGTCATCATGACAATAAAAGATGCATGATATTGTTATCGTGGGCATTTCAAAATATTGTGGGCATTTCAACACATATTTATTATATACACTTTAAAAAATGTCTTTCAAGAATATTCAGATTGTTGTATTTACAGTGGTCCAGTAAATAGGCTACAGTAAATCATAAACATATTTTATAAACATTGTAATTTGTTTAATTATGAATATGTAATTACAATAAAGCAATATAAATATTATTTGTATTATTATACCTGTTAAAATAACCCTTTCTGAGTCATGATGACTCAGAGATTTAGTATGGTAATAAATATGTATATGGCAATGGTGAAGTGTTTGGTCTTGGCGGAATAGATCTGCTATGCTGCTGCTGCTTTGATTATTATGGCAGAGCCAGTAGAGACCTGCTACTGCCGGTGTATTCACAGACATGCAGTCTTAGAATATAACACACTGCTGCTGCAAACAAAATATATATGTAACCTCCGTAGCAGATCTAAACACAGGTGGAGCTAGGGTGGAGGAGGGTCTCAGAAAAACACTCTGCAAACATTGCTAGTGTTGAGCAGCAAGCTCATTGGCTGTTGATGTGACAGCAACTGTGCCAGATTAGGTGACCTATCAGCCGATCAGAACTTGCATTTTGCAGCTTATGTCAATATTGTGATAGCCTAGCAACAAAGGAATAAACAACAACAACAACAACAACAACAACAACAACAACAAAAAAACATCCTGGCAACTGATAGCTCTAAAATCAACCTCATACAGCTTGGCAACCATCCAAAACACAAGGTCTGCTTGAAAAATTGTATATTATCAGAACTAGTACTGATGTGAGTTCATGGAAAACTAACAGGATGATGGTCAAACGCAAGAATGGCAGTCAAATGAAACATCTTTTGCCTCAACATCTTTCTGGAATATCCATGAAAGCTGAAACTTACACGTGACAAGCAATTTGGCTGTCCGCACTCCGCATCATATGATACACATTAAAATACCAGCCATTTAGAAAGAAAGAATAGTGCAATCAAATCTCATTATCAATTTTAAAAGTACACACACTAAGTGACTTATATTGTTGGTTTCCACCAAGTACAGAGCTGTAGCTGATGTTGATATAAAAAATAAATAAATAAATAAATAAATAAAAATAAAATATAAATTAATAAAAAAAATTAAAAAATAAATAAATAAAAATAAATATAAATGAATAAAAATCATTTTAGCTTCAAGATCTGAAGTACAAACTATTTGCTGTCGCTTTCTTTATATGTCACACAAATATTAAAAGTATTCAAAGTCACATTAGAAACAATGAACACTGAACAAAGCATAATCAGTACCTGACAATGTATTATAATGCAAGGACACTCTTCTATTGTTTTGTTTGCATTTCTCTAGGGCTTTTGACACTTGTGTATTTCCTATATGGACTTTTCATGCACTACAATGACAACATTGTAGGAATGAAACAGTCTCTCCTTCACACCATAAGAAACAAAGTCCCATCTTTCAGATTCTGTCCACTGATTGATCACGAAATAAAAAAATTTAAACATGTTGCTTGTAAATAATATGTAGCATTACATTTAACTCTGATGAGTCATATTCAGTGTATACAGGTTGTTTGTTTACAAAGAAGAGATTTTGCTGAACATTATATAAATAAACTTTACCTGTGTTAATTGTATAACTCATATTTTAATGAATACGTAATGAAAACAAGCTATGAAAACTGCTGTGTAACTTGTTATATAAACAAGAATTTACAGTTGAAGCAATTTTATGATTTAGACATTAATGTAAAAACTTACACCATGTGTTTAATCTACATGTGCATACAGTTAATTTTGGATTTGTTTTAATTGATGCATGCATGCATATATTAGTAATAATTCCTTACATTTATACAATCGCTTTTCTGGGGAGGAATCTCCTCATCCACCACCAGTGTGCAGCCTCCACCTGGATGATGCGACGGCAGCCATATTACGCCAGACCGCACACCACACACCAGCTGATTGGTGGAGAGGAGACAGAGTGATGAAGCCAATTATCATATTTAGTGATGAAGCCAATTATCATTGGGGATGGTTAGGAGGCCATGCCAGGGTTAAACCCCTACGAAGGACATCCTGGGATTTTTAACGACCACAGAGAGTCAGGAACACGGTTTAATGTCTCATCTGAAAGACGCCGCTCACTGAGCAGAATAGAGTCCCCTTCACTATACTGAGGCGTTAGGATCCACACAGATTGCAGGTTGAGAGCCCCCTGCTGGCCTCACTAACACCACTTCCGGCAGCAACCTAGCTTTCCCATGGAGCTCTGCTTAGCTTCAGTGGGCGACCATGTGAGAGTTGCAGAGAGCTAGCTGCCAGCTAAATTTACAGTTGAAGCAATTGAATTTACAGTTGAAGCTGTGTGAGATCATGTGATCCAGATGTGTATAAGAGAGCAACAAGCTGGGATCAATATTGTTTGATGAAGAGCCAGTGTGCTTGAAACCTCACATGCTTTGTGATAGCTTTAAGTTAATAAAGTGATATTTTGGGAGCTTTGGTGTTGCCGCCTTTATGAATATTTTCACACAGATATAATTGACATTTAATGTTATTTATTTACAAATGAATAAACTATATAAGTAGGCGTTAGTGAGTATAATAAGCAAAATGCAAAAAAGAACCAGTTCAGTTTAAGGCAGAAATTACTTAACAAAAACCCCACGTGTTATTAAAGTTTGCATTTATGAATCAAGTTCTACAACTTTCAGCAGGAAGTAATGAATCTACATGTTGTGAAGTTAACCCTGTGCTAACCAAGAACTGATGTCACAGGACTAGATTAAAGCTATCAAATCACAAGCAAATGCACACTGCTGCCACAACATAACAGGGTTTTACACTAAGGAGTCACTGGTCTGCAGACTGTACAAAAACTCAAAGTGGAATATATTGCTAAGTGTTTTCATGTGACCATATGTGCAAAATTAGTTTAGCAACAAACACTGACTGTCTCTGAAGCAAGGCTATTTTAAAATAAGGCTCAGTGTCACCTGCATCTGTTGACTTCTTATGGTTTCATGCAATGAGTCTGCGTTATTAAAGTCTCAGAAGGAGGACTTCGATCATTTTGGAAGTTCTTTCACTTTGCTTTAGTTACATAATAAATACCTCTCTTGTGGAAGGACAATAGCAAAACACTAGGCAAGTTAAACAAGCTTTCACTTTGAATGTCGCTTTATCACATACTGTCAAACAAGCAGGGTCACTTTCAATGTCACTTCATCACATACTGTATGAAGACTGAAAGCATTTATGTTAGGGATAAAGTACATCCATTAGGCTGTTAATCGCAGAATAAAGCCCAACAAGCTCCTCAGCAGGCTTCAAAACACTTCATGTTGCTGTTTTGGTGTTTGCATTCAGTGAACAGCGATGAAGAATGGTGAACTGATGACCTTTAAGACCAATCACAGTAATTTCTGTTGACATGTGAACACACTGGCCAATCAGCTGCGTTTAAGAACGCCCTCAACAGTGCTCAAATGTTAGCAGGAAATGGACATTTCTAAAACTTCAGTAATGACCGAAGTCAATACTTTTAACAACACTATATATATATATATATATATATATATATATATATATAAATAAATCTTATATTTAAAAAAATATATTCATATATATTTTTATACATACAAATCTTGATGGTTCTGTGGGTCTCGTCTATCAAATCTGAGCTTTATTTTACATGTTCTATTGGATTCAAGTCAGGTAATTGGCTGGGCCATTCTACAGCTTGATTTCATTTCTCTGAAAGCATTTGAGAGTTTCCTTGTCTGTGTTTTGTATCATTGTCTTGCTGAAATTTCCACCCTGGTTTCATCTTCATCATCTTGATAATGTAGATGTTGGACTGAAGCAGCTAATATTCATTTACAGTGGGCAGAGGGTTACTGAAGAACCACTGAGAGATTTCAGCTGCTGTCTGGGCTTGCACTGCCTTTCTACACCTCCCTTTCTTCATGTGTTTAATACTTTTTCCCCGCATCATTTCATTTTAACACGCATAGCTTAATTTGTAAACTAATTAGATTTGTTTGCATATATGAATATCATGGTTGTTTTAAAATGTAAAATTTAAAGTCAATAGCACCTTAAAAATTGTTTTCTGAAAAAAATGGTGACGTGTTCAATACTTATTTCCCCCACTGTTTATTTCACTATAGAGTGAAAATTGGTTACTTTTGCATTGTTTAG
>CAIGQW010000298.1:8508388-8538333 GCA_903798125.1 Danio choprae | reverse complement strand
ACACACACACACACACACACACACACACACACACACACACACACACACACACACACACACACACACACACACACACACACACACACACACACACACACACACACACACACACACACACACAACAACATTCTGTGTGACAACAGTCTATACAAAACTTGTCAGATACATACATACATACATACATACATATACATATATATATATATATATATAATTTTTTTTAAATCACTGAATGATATTGTTATGATCACCAGCGATGTCGCACTCATGGATCGCTAGAGAACACTCCCCGTCATTATCAGGAACTACGCATCTCATCAAGACCTGGTGTGTGAGTGCAAGGCATGGTGGGATATGAGAATGACAGGGAGAGTTTTCCAGCGATCCGTGAGGGTTACTTCGCTGGTGATCATAACAGATATAATAAAAGACTCAATTTAGCCTATCACAGTCAGTGCAGCTGCAAAATATGAATTAATTGTGTTTTAAAATCTTTATACTTTGCTACTATTCTTAGGTTTTAATTATCACCATCACTTTCATATATATATATATATATATATATATATATATATATATATATATATATATATATATATATATAAATAAGATCAGAATAAATAAGATCTTTAATTTCCTCAAACATACTTTATTTGTTATGCATATCGTCACAAATACATTTAAATCAGTTTTTTTATTTTTATTTTGATGTTAACATCAAAACATGATGTGTCCTCATGGTGGACTTTATACTTAATAAATGTTTAGATGCATTGCAGAGAGTGCATTACTTTTTTTATCAAATAATGCTATAATTCAAACTACACTTAATTTTCTTTCATTTGTCACATAGAAAGTGACGTGGACAAGTCTTTATGAGATTAACCCTACTTAAAACTATCATTATATGACTACATATGATAACTATCATTAAATACAATATTTACTGTGTGTTTCTAAGTTTGGGTGCGGTTTTACAGTATTTTATCCCTGCGGGCTCATTAACAGCTTGATAAAGTTTATCAATTCAACATGAAAGGCACAAATTTGCTTCCTTATGATGCACATCCCCTGTAAACTAATTTATATTTTACCATCTTATCAAGTAGCTTCACATACAGTAAAACAAAACTAAAAAGCTTGCCTGCAGTGTCTGATACCAGATCTTTACACAACAAATATGAATTGCTGTATTAATGGTTTCAGTTTGATACATATATAGATAACAAATGGGGTAAAATATATTTAATTTTTGTTTTTTTTGGGGTCATACTAAATTGGAAACGGTCTTTGGCACCTTAAGAAACTTTATAGTTTCTTAAAGTGTATATACTTTATACTTTAACATACTTTGTACACATTTTTTTAGTAAAAAAATGTAAAAAGTTAAATTTAGTTTTGAAATGTAACCGTAACACATTCTTGACAGGTTTAGTGACATGCATTTGTGTAGTTTTAGTTTTAAACTCACACGGGACAAGCATGTAACATAAGGATATGTGTTGTTAATTCAGAATCATAAAACAATCTGCCAAGCAAGATATAAGGGCAAGTCTATGATGCAATCTTGATACAAGTCCTGGAAAAAAATGAGCAATTGCATTCAAATGTCCACCTTACCACGAAAAAAAAGGTTTTAACCAAAAGAGAAAACTCCTTTCTAAATTGTGTGTGAAGACTTGCATTTTTACTTAAAAAATAAATACTGAAAAATGCCTCAGTCAACACTTTCAAACGATTTAATTCGATTTACCAAGATCACACAAGTGCCAATTTCACAAAAAAAAGCTTTTTTCTTCACGATTGCAAAAGTGTAAAATTAAAATATGTTTTTTTGTTTTACAAAGAGACAAATCTTATTTCCCTTTTGCAGTTTAATTCACAAAATGTCTACAAAGTACACTGTAAAAAAATGTTGGGTTCCATACAATCCATTTGTGTTGGCTTAACATGAAGGTTAAGCTAACCTACTAGTTTTTACAAATTTAAGCGGACTGAACATAAAACAATTAAGTTGTTTCAACAAAACCTCAGGAATTGTGCTGTTTCAGCTCATTTTAAATATGTCATTTGAACAAACTGCAAACATATTTTGTTTGAGTGTATGTTCTTTATAGTAAACTTGATAGACTCAAAAAATGACTTTTTCTGCTTGTTCAAAATACTTATTTAAAATGAGCTGAAACAACACAATTCTTAAGTTTTTTTGGGACAACTTAATTGTTTTATGCTCAATCCACTTAAATTTGTAAAAATAATTAAGTTAACAATCGATTTGTGTTGGCACAACATGAAGAAATTGTGTGGAATCCAGCATTTGTTTCAGTGTTTCAGGGCGTACTCTCACTGGGCACAGTTGCCTTGAATCGTGCCGAAGCACGCTTGTCCCCCCTCCCCTTTCCCCCGACGGCCTGCTCTCACATTGCATCCAAGCCGGAGCACGCTTACGTCATCGATCATGCATGCGACTGTTCAGTTTAACAGGAAGAGACGCGCTCTCGCTCAGCAGAGTGGACATTGCTTTAGTTATATCTTTTTGTATTATTTTTAGTTGTTTGATATGCAGTGACACACAAGTATTTTGACCAACAGATCCACAACTTTTGACGCTCATAAATTATCATAAAGGTCCTCGTGCTGCAGGTATTAGGAGGTTTGCTGAAGGTGCAGCTGATGTGCAGTGAGGGGGTTGCATCTTTAATAAACTGTGACAGTTCGCGTTTACTGAAAAGTACGAATGATTAATAAATACATATGAAACAGTCCCTTAAAAGTGACATCACGTCTTCAGTTTCGGGCTCAGGCGCGCTTTGCACTCACACTACAAGCGTACCGTGCCAAAGCCCAACCGAACCGCGCTCTGGCACACCTCTTCCAACCGGGCCATGGCTGGCCAACTGAACTGCGCCTGGGCCTGATTCAGAGCCCTCACACTTGTCAAACAAACCGGGAAACGCACCTGGGCACAGTTCGAATAGCATAGTGTGAGTGCACTCTTAGTTTACTTATTTTATATGTTTATTTCCCTCAGTTAAAATATGAAACATATTTACAGATTGATGTTTTTATGATCCCCGATAACTCAAATTATACAAATGTTTTTTGGGGAAAAAATAAAAAACAGATGTTTCAATATAATGTTAACATGAGCAATTCCAGCGTTACGCATGTGACATTTGCGGTAAAAACTTACGATAACATTATATTGAAAACATTTTCCAAGAAAACTAACCACAGTGATCAGAAAATCTGTGAACATATTTAATATTTTAAATGAAGAAAATAAACATGCGTTATGGATGCGACCAAAAAAGTATGCGAGTTTACAGTATACAATGTACTTTGTAGACATTCTGTGAATTAAACTGCACAACCCAAAGGAAATAATGCTAATCAAAAGGAGAATAGTCGGCTCACTATAGAACAAAAATGATTGACTTGAAAAAAAATCTTGGTTACGGATGCGACGGACGTGAAATGGTCATTTGTGTGACTGGTAAATCAAATATAATTGTTTGAAAACATTGACAGAGCCATTTTTAAGTATTGCAAAATACAAGCCTACACAAAAAAACTAGAAAGGGTTTCGCTATTTTGGTAAACACTTTATTGTTTTCATGGCAAGGTTGACTTCTGCATGGAATTGCTCATATACATTCTCTGTGAATTTTTTCAGTTTTTACTGGAAACATGATCAAATGTTACATCCGTGATGCTGGAATTGCTTGAATAAATACACTTGAGCAAACATCGAAGTCCCTAGGTTAAGAAACTCCAGTGCAGTAGTTTGGGTAAGAAAGACACTCATCACCGATAAACAAAAATTTCCCATTAGACTCACAAGGTGATCAGTCATCATTCTGAGCTAAATAAAAACAGCTGAATGACTCAACACTGCACATTACACACGCACACATGTCACCAGCAGCAGGTTTCTGCAACATTCCTTTATCACAGGAAACAGCCTCAGAGCAGCTTTCACACATTTGCAAAAGGAGACAGGACTTTCAAGAGCAAACACAAAGCACACACACAAACCACCAAAAAAACACACACTAAACAAAACAAAAGTTTAGGGGCAAGAGCGTGTGAATACAACCAGCCTCTAACAGTAAAACATTATTAATCCTATTTTTTATAATCACACTTCATAAAAAGACTGCGGAAACACTTTGATTGACATTTTCCCTTTGTGTCATCAGAGGGGAAAAGCTCTGCCTATTAGTGACCACCTCTCTTATTAGCATAAACAGCCCTGAGAGAGAAGCAGCCCACTGTTAAGAGTTTTAAATCTGCCGCTATAGTGAAGCATAAATGTTTATAGCTCCACCCTCTTTTGAAAATCTCATTTGAATTTAAAGCGACAGTCACCAAAATGGCACAATTTGGATCAAAGCCTAAAAGGGGCAGTTTCAAAGAGTTATTAAACATTATGTGCATGGTATTTTTGGAGCTGAAACTTTACATAAGCACTCTAGGGACATTACAACTTGTAAAAAGGGCCATAATAAGTTTCCTTTAAGTTAAGTGGTATAGCATTGTTTAGAATGAGAAAAATTGTAAAGCAAAGGCCTCTTGCTTATTAAAACTCCAGTATAGATGTGATGGCACTGAGTTTCATGTACAGATTCATATCTAATATTGGCAATTTGTATACTTTGTCATTTTCTTCTTATACTTTCAAACCATTTGTAGATGATTTTAGTAATTGTAAATATAATAAAATTGAGTGTGTATCAAAAATAAAGTATGTTGTTTAATTGTTACATAAATACACTGGTTACACTGAATTTTCACAAAATATTATTTCACAAGATTTATCATTTTATTTTCATTCATTCATTTTCATTCGGCTTAGTCTCTATTTCAGAGGTCGCCACAGCAGAATGAACCGCCAACTATTCCAGCATATGTTTTACGCAGCGGATGCCCTTCCAGCCACAACCCAGTTTTGGGAGTACCCATATACACATTCAGACACACACATTCATACACTAGGGCCAATTTAGTTTGTTCAATTCACCTATAGCCCATGTGTTTGGACTGTGGGGAAAACCGGAGCACCCAGAGCAAACCCACGCCAACATGAGGAGAACATGCAAACTCCCAGGCGAGCCAAGATTAAAACCAGCGGCCTTTTTGTTGTGAAGCGACAGTGCTAACCACTGAGCCACCAAGCCGCCAGCATTTTATTTTCACAAAGGCTATTCGAAACATTCCTTTAAAAGGATAGGTCACCCACAAAATTATAATTTACTATCCCTCAAGTGGTTTCTTTTTCCTGTTCAACCCAAAAGAAGATATTTTGAAGAATTGTAAAAATCTGTAACCATTGATATCCATTGTAGAAAAAACCACCCAAAAAAACATACCATTGCAGTCAATGGTAAACAGTTGCCAACATGCTTTATATTAAATCACACTTTGTTTACAACCGCAGGAATGAAATTCCAAACATGTTGAAACAATTGAAGAGTAAGTAAATGATGACATAACTTTCATTTTTGATTGAACTACTCTTTTATTTGGTAATATTTAAAGAACACTAGAAAATATTGCTTTAAATCATATAAACTAATGCAGTATCATTTTTAACATTTTTATAATGAACTTATTACAGTAAAAACATTTTCAATCTCATTTATAACACAATAGGGTTCAATGCTGAATACACTAGTCGAGCTGCTCCTGCCTTTACCTTAATTTGCTTGCAGATATCTTGTGCACTGTCCTTTATCTGCCAAGTGACATCATTTACATTTTAAAAGTCTGACATTTAATTGAATAATTTAATTGAATCATTTAATTTCAGTTGGCTTTTTTTTTTGTAGCTCAGCAATAAAACAAAAAACAATTACGTTAAATTTGAAAAGACAATACCTGTCAAAGGCAGCCCCAAAAATTCACCCCAACCACACTCCCTATCATTCTCCCTCTTATTTCAGATAAGCCAAATCAAAGTTACCATGGGTCAACTTTGGCCCAGGGGCATCTCTGCTTTATTGCGACTCTTATGTTAATAAACGACTGCATTTGTCTACATTTCCTTAAAATCATTCTTTAATTTGATCTTTTCATTCACCCAAATACCATTGTACACTATAATTAGAATATTTACGGTGTTTACAATATGTTTAGCATACCACAAGTGCACAAATACCATGTCACATTATGCAAACCCAAAGTTAAGAAACGTGACAGCAACATAGACTACACATACACAGCAGAAATACAGCTATAACGTATATACAAAAGTACTGCGAAATGATTGAGGTAAAATTAGCTTTATATTCGCACATTCGTTCAGTGACAACTTGTGACACGCTCCCTACATTGTTTACCATGGTACTTTGAATGTTCGGCCTGAAATCGCATGCAAGTATGATTTCAAAACAACATTAGCACTATTTATTTGACTGTGAACAATGTGTGGTAGTCATTGACTACTAATATGTTTCACTATTTAGAGTATGCAAAAAAAAAAACGTTTCTGAAAATAAATTACTAGGGAGAAAATACGAATGTGTAAATATAAAGCCAACTTCACCTCAATTACGAAATGTTCTGTGTAAAAAAAAGGGTCAACAGTTGATTAAAATGTGCAGAAAATATGTCAACGGTGTATCAACTTGTTGAGCACATCACATCAGTTAACATTAGCGCTCCAATCAAGCAGTGCAAGAGTAAACTTCAGCATTTGCCAGACTGTCAAGTTAAATTAGTGATTTGTGGACTCATAAGACATCTTTACGATTTGAAGGGAAACAAGTTACCTGTTAAAGTAGCTGTGTGTCCTTTTAAAGCAGTTGTATATCCTTGTTTACGTCTCTTGAAGTTTTACTCACCTGCGACAGTGAGCTTGCCCGGATTTCTCCGAATCCTAACTAAGTGCACGTTCATGAATATTAATCGTACGTCTTACGTTCGACTATTTGATTGGCTAACAGGCTGCCTTTGAGATTATCACTGGCGTAAATTGTGAGCTAAAATATTTGAATTTTGCATGCTAGTTAGTTGTTTTTCCATGAAATATGACTCATCTAAAAGTATATGATAAAAAATGTTGCAAATGCAAATGCAAATGTTGCATAGTTAGTGTATTAAACTTGTCAGTCCAACATTTGTTAAGGAAGATGTATGTTAAATGAATACTGATAATAATTATCTAAAAAGTGATAAAGTCTAAGTTTTAAATATTTGTATGAATAAAAAAAAGTAAGTGATTGGACGCTTCTTCTGTACCTAATTTAAATAACGTACACACGACGTAATGAATATTCACGAATTTACGATAACCTTTCCCGTAAATATTCCGGTAAATATACTTGATGGAATCAATAATTAGCAGCATAGAGCAAAGCAGAAATGTCTTTTCTTCTTTAAGACCCAAAACACTTTCGGGGTTATTATCAGTCACGCTTTCTGAGAGCCACAGAGGAACGGGAAGCGTCTTTTTTCTGAGGTAAAGTTAATTTCGTCAAATCATCTTCGGTTTCTAGCACCTGCGCACAAACTTTCACTTTTGAATAGCCTATTTATAGACTCATTTGCTTAAAGCTTTATTCACAACTTTATTAACAAGCTATACTTTTAAAGTGTCTAATAATTACGATGTTTTAAAATGAGACGTACCCTCAGTCTAAAAAACAATTCATATTTGAAGAAAATGCTAACTAAAACTGACAGTTTTACTTTCCTTATCCAGTTAGACACGATATGGGCTAGATAACTCAAGTCTAACAAATAAGCAGCACTTAGATAATAATAATAATAATAATAATATAATAATAATAATAATACTATATGGCATTTCTGTGTGGAGTTTGCATGTTCTCCCCGTGTTGACGTGGGTTTCCTCCGGGTGCTCCGGGTTCCCCCACAATTCCGAAAGACACGCTGTACAGGTGAATTAGGTAAGATACATTTTCCAAAGTGTATGAGTGTAAATAGGTGTATATGGATCTTTCCCAGTGATGGGTTGCAGCTGGAAGGGCATCCGCTGCGTAAAACATATGCTGGATAAGTTGGCGGTTCATTCCGCTGTGGCGACCCCAGATTAATAAAGGGACTAAGCCGAAAAAAAATGAATGAATGAATGAATGAATAATACTATTTTACCTGTAGTTTAATAGTGCAGCTTACGTTAAAATACCAGCAGGTGTCGCTACAGAACTATAAACCGGTTTTCAGTGGAGCGTAAAAGGGTATTTTGAATCATGCTTTTGTATTGTTATAATAAGCAAGTAAAGGGTTATTTATATAGCACCTTTCACAGACATTAAATCACAGCGCTTTACAATAAAAGAAACCCGAAAAACAGGTAAAAGAAAACATCAATAAAAGAAAACATAAAAAAATCAAAGCACCGAAACACATGTCTGTGCGTGTATGTATATATTTATATTAGGAAGTTTCACCAGAGGTTAGAAGTCTGTTTACACAAGTGTTGTAGGTTTAATTTGAGTTATTAAATATTATCACCAATTATTGTTTAGTAACATAGCAACCGCTCAAAAGGATACAGGGGCGACGCGGTGGCGCAGTGGGTAGCACAATCGCCTCACAGCAAGAAGGTCGCTGGTTCGAGTCTCGGCTGGGTCAGTTGGCATTTCTGTGTGGAGTTTGCATGTTCTCCCCGTGTTCGCGTGGGTTTCCTCAGGGTGCTCCGGTTTCCCCCACAAGTCCAAAGACATGCGGTACAGGTGAATTGGGTAAGCTAAAATTGGCCATAGTGTATGAGTGTGTGTGTGAATGAGTGTGTATGGATGTTTCCCAGAGATGGGTTGCGGCTGGAAGGGCATCAGCTGCGTAAAACATATGCTGGATAAGTTGGCGGTTCATTCCGCTGTGGCGACCCCAGAAAAGCAAATGAATGAATGAATGACAAAAGGATACAGTAGTACTCACAAATGACTCACCCTAAAGTGGGTTTTTTTTCTGTTGAACACAAAAGAAGATATTTTGAAGAATGTCACAAACCGGTAACCATTGACATCCATAGTAAGAAAAACAAACACCATGGAAGTCAATCGTTACCGTTTTCTTCAGAATATCTTTTTTTATGGTCAAGAGAACAAAGTAAAAGGTGAGTAAATGATAACAGAATTACATTTCTGAGTGAATATCCTTGTAAGGCCAGATTTTATTGCATTATCTTGTTGCATCGGCAGTCAAACATTAATAAACAACAACTAAATTCTATTTTGAACTATTTTTGATGAGGAAAAATTCAAACAAAAACTCTCGTGCACAAATTTGAGCTTTAGAAACAAAGTTTATTGCACTTAAAAATAAAAAGATAACACCATGTCATACATTTTCTTTTAAAGTACAAATTGAGTTTCAGTGTTATTTCGAATAGTTTGAAAGGGGTCATTGCAGAACTGTACACTGGAAATCAATTGTGAGCAACCATAGTTAAAATACCCACACAGCTCATAGAAAACAACTGCATAGTTTGAATGCATTAGATGGGGATGCACTAATATTGTGTTTACTTGTAGATCTGATTTGATTTATGCTGACTTTTCTTGTTCCAGTTCTTAAATGCACGATTCATCATTTCATCAAGGACCGTAAACATGCCGTCATCTATCAACGATCAAATCTCCTGCAGTAAGTCAAATTATGATCTGAGAAACGCATACAATGCAGTTTATATGCAGTATGGCAAATAAAGATAAAAAAAGTTGAGTTAAAATTGTAAGGCAACTTCCTGCACAGCTTTTTTTTTGTGTTGACTTTTAACCCAAGTCTTGATTTAAGTTGAGTCAACTCAAAAAGCTCTTCCACAAGTTGCCTTATAATTTTAAGTTGAGTTGACTTGGGTTAAAGACTTGGGGTAAAAGTTGAGCCAACACAAAAAAAGCAGTGCAGCAAGATGTCTTACAATGTTAAGTTGAGTCAACTTATTTTTTACAGTCAAAATCAACAGCAGATTTATTGCAAGTTAACAATAAAAATAATAATGCTAAATGTTTTAGAGTGATGAGAGTCTACAGAAATAATTCATAAAGGTGATTTTTTTTGTTACTGTAAACAAAAATTAAGATGTATTATTATGATTATTATTATTATTACTATTATTTTTCAAGCAAAGAATAAAAACAGTAAATTTTTATGAATTTTTTTAACTTTGTTTAATTTAATAAAGTTAATTTAGACTTTTTAGCATTCAATTTAGCATTCAATTTAGACTCTCAAAACTGATTTTTTTTTTATTATTGTATATCTGGCAAATTCCACTTAAAATTTGCTAGAACAAAAGTCTGAATTTTGAGTTTGGTGATCGTGTTTTTATCAGTTGCGAGTTTTATTATAGTTATATATTATAGTTCTATATTTTTTTCTTCTCAGAATTTCAAGTTTATATTTGGTTTTCAACCTATTTTTATCAAATCTATGTCTCACGATTCAGTTTTTCCTCATCTGTGCACTCAAAAAATGACTTTTTCTGCTTGTTCAAACTACTTATTTAAAATGAGTTGAAACAACACAATTCTTTCGTGTTTTGGGGGGACAACTTAATTGTTTAATGTTGAATCCTATGTTTAATGTTGATAACTTAATCGATTTTGTTGGGACAACATGAAGACTTTGTGTGGAACTCAGCGTTTTTTACAGTGTGAGTTTATATCTCACAATTCTGATTTACATCACACAATTTAGATTTTTCTTCTAGTTTGCACCGTACAATTTTGTGGTTTTATATCTTGCACTTGTTCTGACTTTTTTCTTCACAACTGCAGGATACAAAACCACAAAATTGTGCGGCGCAAACTAGAAGAAAAATCGATTCTATTATAAATCTATCATAAACTCAAATATACATTAAAAAATGCAGCTTTACATCTTGTAATTCTGAGACTATAGTGGAACTCAATTGTGAGATGTAAAGTCTCGATCGAGGAAAAAAGCTAGAATGGCAATTTTATATCACACAATTGTAAGTTTTCCACAATTATGAGTTTATATCGTGCAATTCTGAGTCTATAGTGGAAATGAGTTGTAAGATGTAAAGTCTCAATCGAGGATAAGAGCTAGAATGGCAAGTTTAAATCACAAAAGTGTACCTTTTCCACAATTATGAGTTTATATCTCATAATTGATATATCTATGCCGGCAGCTAGCTCTTTGCAACTCTAACATGGTCGCCCACTGAAGCTAAGCAGGGCTGCGCCTGGTCAGTACCTGGATGGGAGACCACATTGGAAAGCTAGGTTGCTGCCGGAAGTAGTGTTAGTGAGGCCAGCAGGGGCACTCAACCTGCAGTCTGTGTGGGTCCTAACGCCCCAGTATAGTGAAGGGGACTTTATACTGCTCAGTGAGCGCCGAACTTAGGATGAGACGTTAAACCGAGGTCCCGACTCTCTGTGGTCGTGAAAAATCCCAGGATGTCCTTCGAAAAAGAGTAGAGGTTTAACCCCGGCATCCTGGCCAAATTTGCCCAAGAGGCCTCCTAACCATCCCCATATCATAATTGGCTTCATCTCTCTGTCTCCTCTCCAAACATCAGCTGGTGTGTGGTGTGTGGTCTGGCGCAATATGGCTGCCGTCCTGTCATCCAGGTGGATGCTGCACAGTGGTGGTGGATGAGGAGATTCCCCCCAATGTGTAAAGCGCTTTGAGTGTCTAGAAAAGCGCTATATAAATGTAAGGAATTATTATTATTATTATCTTGAAATTCTGAATAAAAATACCACAAATCTGTGATAATATATCAGAATTTAGAGAAATGGGCCTCACGGTGGCGCAGTGGATAGCACATTCGCCTCACAGCAAGAAGGTCGCTGGTTCGAGCCTCGGCTCGGTCAGTTGGCCTTTCTGTGTGGAGTTTGCATGTTCTCCCCGTGTTGGCGTGGGTTTCCTCCGGGTGCTCCGGTTTCCCCCACAAGTCCAAAGACATGCGCTATAGGTGAATTGGGTAAGCTAAATTGTCCGTAGTGTAAGAGTGTGAATGGGTGTGTATGGATGTTTCCCAGAGACGGGTTGCAGCTGGAAGGGCATCCGCTGCGTAAAACATATGCTGGATAAGTTGGCGGTTCATTCCGCTGTGGCGACCCCACATTAATAAAGGGACTAAGCCGAAATGAAAATGAATGAATGAATTTAGAGAAATCTATTAGTAAAAAGTAAGTTTGAATTGAGGCTTAGAGCTGAAACAACGCAATTCTTGATTTTTTTGTGACAACTTAATTGTTTTATATTCAGTCACCTTAAATTTGTAAAAACTAGCAAGTTAACGTAATTCCTTTATGTTGTCCTAACACAAATCGATTGTGTGGAACCCAGTGTTGGCAGAAATTGTCTTCCGCAGATTTTTATTTTTAACATACACAAATACACAGGGACTAAAAGATTTGTCGTTTGTTTTGATTGGCTGCTTCTCTATGAAGCTTTAAAAAGCAATTGCATTACATTTCAGTTTCCTTTCTTTTATAAAAGCAATCTGCGTTGCGAAATTTAGTTTGCGATGAGAAACAAGCAAAGTTCTGCTGATCACCAACTGAGGAAACATGAATAAATATGAAAAATAATATTTACAGTAACCAAGTATTTACAGTATATGGACAGGCGTCACACATCTACCGGCTAAAGTACCGCGATTACAGCTGCATGCCTTTCTAAAACACTCATCAGGACTTTCCCACAGTTCCAATGCAACCATAATCCTTTCAGTACAAACATCCCTAGAATTCAAATCTATATCATTCTACATTGTCTCAGCAGTGATTATATTATTTATTCAGCATCTCAAACCGTGACTAAATGTTGAGTAGCCGACCTAATACGGGTTTCTAAAGCATACACAGACAAGATTATCGACTTTCTGTGGATCTGATTGGTGAAAGTAGTAGTACTCAGCTCCCTCTTCTCATTTGATTATATAATGATGGCAAATTTGCATAAAACATATTGGCAACTTTGACTGGATGTGGCAGATTTGTCTCAAAAAACTAAACAAAACCCACTAAAAATCAAGCATTTACGCTTCAAGGAGTCAGGAAAAACGTTTGAACAATATTCATGAGTGAGAAAAGGAATAGTTCATCTATACACTAAATATTTTGCTTACTCAGTATTTTTGTCTCATTTTCCAGTACAAATATTAAAACGTTTTATTTAATCCAAGATATGTTTACTTTAGAAGCAGAATTACAAGATTTAGTCTTGTTCTTCCAAAAAAAAACCTTGTCCCAAATTAGTTGTTTATGCTTAAATCAATATATATATGCCAAAGGAATCCGAAAATTTTTCATCTTTTTATTTTCGGCAAATATTTTGTCTTGTTTTAAGCATTAAGTAATTTAAAGGAACACTCAAAGTGTTGTGGGAAAGTCAACTAGAGTTTTTACATCAATTCAGCTAATCTCCGGGTCTGGCGGGAGCACTTTTAGCTTAGCTTAGCATACATCATTGAATCGGATTAGACCATAAGCATCTCGCTCAAAAAGAAAATCTATTTAAAGCTCAGCTCATTTTTTCTCACTTTAAATGCAAAATTTATCTCATCTCTTTTTTTTTTTTCATTTTTGAGGTGCTAATGGTCTAATCTGATTTAATGATTTATGCTAAGCTAAACATGCTCAAAAATGGTAAAACTCAACTGTTTAACTCTAGAGGAGTAGTAAAAAAAGCCTATTTCCCCCCAAAAAGTGGATTATTCCTTTAAATTTGAGGAACATTTAAAAAGATAAGACTATTTTATTCATTTATATATATATATATATATATATATATATATTTGCTTCTCAAGGATTTGCATATTAACTTTGTTTAATGTTTAATTGTTTGTACTCAAAAACGAAAACAAAAGTTACGTTTGTGGCAGTTTTTGCCACATTGACTGTTGGGAAGAGGTAAAATGTATCTTTTTAACTGTTGATCATCAGTTGGCAGCATTAACCCTTAGATAGGCCTGTGTAATAAAAAGTTTCTGGCCTTTATATGGAGTTCTGTGGAGTAAAACAGCAAATTATAGTCTGTGTGCATAAACATGTTTACTATGTTCTGAGAGCTGAGCTGCTTATTTGAATTTTCTCAGACATGTAAGTGCACAAAGGTCTCTCTTACACTCTCACACACACTATACTACTCCATATAAAAGCCAGAAACTGCGCTTTTTGTGCACTGCAACTGATGATCAACAGCAAAAATCACAATTTTTACCTCTTCCCACACTGTAAAACCCAACAGTCAACTTTATCAAATGAAATGAGTGTAGTTAACTCAAAATTTACTGAAAGTTAATTCTACTAATTTCAAAAGAGTTTTAAACTCATTGTTGAAGGTAATGAGTTAATTAAATACCTCATTACTTCAACTTAAACGGAGTAAGTTCACAGTACTCAAATAGATTAGTTTTTCTAACTCAAATGGTTTGTCGCAATCGGTTTCCTCAAGCGGTTTGAGTTGCCTTAACTTATTAGGTTTTACAGTACTCAGTTGATTTGAGTTTTCTTCATTTATTGGGTTTTACTGTGCTCAAATTGCTTAGTTTACTCAAATGTATTAAGCTCACAGTACTCATTAGAATTAGTTTTTGAACTTCAATGGTTTGAGTTACCTTAACTTTTTGGGTTTTGCAGTGCAACAAGAAAAACCACCAACAATTAAGAATACATAATAATATGGTGTCATGGCTGTGCAATCAAAAAATGTCATTGTAATGGAAGTCAATGGGGAAAAAACAGCCACTAACATAACAATAGGGTAATCAATTTTCCCAGTGTATGTTTGAGTTTTTGAACATTTTCAAAGCATTTCCCAAAATATGGTTCAAAATAAGATTTGTCACCAAAAATCATTTCATTTGCTCAAACACAGAGAAAGTTGTGGCCAAAATAAGACTCAAAATCACTCCAGAGTGGATGTAAACATCCTCAACAGCACACAAGGGTTAAAAATGAAAAACACTTGAATGTGTTAATAAATCTTGTTGAATGGAACTGTGCTGAATAATGAAGAGTAAAATCTCAGAGTCTGGTGCTGTACCTGGATAAGGCACCCTGCCTTTGGTAGTGAGCTCGGTCAGTAAAATCCCAAACGACCACACGTCAGATTTGATGGTGAAGCGTCCGTACAGAGCTGCCTCTGGTGCAGTCCACTTAATAGGAAACTTCGCTCCTGCAGTAATAATGATTTAAGAGAGGCCCGTCACCACCATAAAACTCACTCAATTAAAGGCCAACTGCATAAAAGGCAACAGCATTAAGTCTTGAAAATGAGACAGACGTTATAGACCACATTCAGACAGAGAGTCCTATGATATATGGATTAAATGACCATAATTAGCAAATGTTGTTGAAAAATAGCTTCTATGATAACAAAATCATCAGCATCATTCACAGCATGCTAAGATATACTGATCAAATATTTGTGTTCTTTAATTCAGCATTGTACTGGAATGCAATTGAATTTTGCCCTCCACAATTTAAAATATGGCATTTCATTATAAACCTAAGCACTTGAAGGTCCTCTTAAGTGCCTTAAAATGTGCAGCTTTGCTTGATTTGTGATGTAATTTCAACTGAAACATGAAGACAGTGCTGGGACAATCGGGTAGCTCCTCCCTCTTAAAAAACCCCAGCCAATAGCATTTTGAGTTTTTGCACTTATTCATAGTCTGCTGAAAGCAATTTGTTAAAGCTGCCATAGAGTGCATTGATTCAATAAGTTAAATAGATTTCTATGCATGTGTCTGTTGCCTCAAGACAAACACATGTGACAAATTTCACTATAAACATGTTAAACTAACAAAACATACATTTAAACTGTCCTTATGCCTCTTTGGAGTGGCACTAAATATACATTTAATCCGTATGTCCTGCATTTTGCTTTCTGACGCCTGTGTAGATGAAACACATGGGTACCTAATTCACAGAACTGTTCCTTTTTTAGTTTTCTGCCTCTCTCATTTTCAAAATAAGAGTCCCATATACACAATATGTTTAACACAAGCTTAGATAAATTTAAAAATGTCAGGTGTCATAGAGTGCATTGATTCAATATGTTAAATAGTTTTCTATGCATGTGTCTGTTGCCTCATTACAAACACGTGACAAATTTCACAATATACACGTTAAACTAACAAAACATACATTCAAACTGTCCTTATGCCACTTAGAAGTGGCGGTAAATATATGTTTAATCCATATATCCTGCATTTTGTGTTCTGACAGCTGTGTACAGTTGAGACACAAAGCTCCTTTTTAGTCTCACTGCCACTCTCATTTTCAAAATAAGAGTCCTACTTACATAATATGTTTAACACAAGCTCAAATAAATATAAAAACATTTATTATAGGTACCATAGGGTGCATTGATTCAATAAGTTAAATAGTTTTCTACACATGTGCCTGTTGCCTCATTACAAACACAGGTGACAAATTTCACAATATTAGTATGTTAAACTAACAAAACATACATTCAAACTAGCATTATGCCTCTTCGGAGTGGTGCTGAAAATATGTTTAATCTATATATCCAGCATTTTGTGCTCTGACAGAGGCACATGGCTCCCTTTTTAGTCTCCGTGCCCCTCCCATTTTCAAAATAAGAGTCTCGCATGGATAATATGTTTAACACAAGCTTAAGATAAAGTTAAAAACGAGGGGAAAACATATCATTGTTATAATCTCACTAGAAAACTTTGTGGCCAATCAAATGATGCCTGGGGGATGCATATTAATCAGTCGGTGTTTTCAATTTTACACTCAAAAGATTTACATGAGAATGAAGAAACAATGACATTTAAGCATCACATTTACTGAGCTCCTATTATTCATAGAGTGCATTGATTCAGTATGTTAAATAGTTTTCTACGGATGTGTTTGTTGCCTTATTACAAACACGTGACACATTTAACAATATACAAGTTAAACTAACAAAACATTCATTCAAACTGACCTTATGCTTCTTAGGAGTGGCGCTGAATATGTTTAATCTATATATCCTGCATTTTGCATTCTGACAGAGACACATGGCTCCCTTTTTAGTCTCCCTGCCCCTCCCATTTTACAAAATAAGAGTCCCACATCCATAATATGTTTAACACAAGCTTAAGATTTTAAGTTAAAAACGAGGAGAAAAAATGTCATTGTTGTAATCTCACTAGAAAACTTTGTGGCCAATCAAATGCTGCCTGGGGCATGCATATTAATCAGAGTAGGTGTTTAAGATTTTACACTCACAGGATTTGCATAAGAAAAAAGTTATTACATTGTAATAACTCTCCTAAAATAATTTTCTCGATCTTTCTGAATGAAATGCCTAGTCAACTACATCCAATCAGCTCGCAGTAGAAAAAAACAAGCCACACCCACTGTTTTCTCATTTAATATTCTGTTTCTCTTTGAAATGAGTCACAATGCAAAAAAAAGGTCAAAGCTTCCGGTTCATGCTGACTTAACCCAAAATTACTCCAATAATTCAGATCAAACATTATGGAGTGTATGAAAGAGGGGAATAAAAGGCAACAGCATTAAGTCTCGAAAAGGAGTCAGTCTGGAAAATAGTTTGAATGTTCATCCTCACCTTGTCTGGCGGTGTATTCATTGTCCTCGATGAGTCGAGCGAGGCCGAAATCTGCCACTTTACACACCAGGTTATCGCCCACCAGGATGTTAGCAGCCCTGAGGTCCCTGTGCACATAGTTCATTCTCTCCACGTACGCCATTCCTGAGGCGATCTGAGGACAACACATACATTATATACCGCTCTCCAGAGCATCCACAGCACAGAAATAGATTCATTTACATTGGGAGACAATGACAGTGGAGCCTGCCAATGGTAAAACTGCTACGCAATGATATTTTTAGAGAGAGATGCAATATAGGATATTCAGCTCTCTAAATATGGTACATAGAGTTGAAGACTAAAATATATTTGCTGTCCTTTAGAATTTTTGTACTTTTTCAGACATTTGCCAAGTGCTGTTTAATGGAGAGACGGTTTTTTACATAGTAGTTTTAATAGCTAATTTCCAATAACTAATTTCTTTTGTCTTTGCCATGATGACAGTTCAAAATATTTATAACTAGATATTTCGCAAGATACAAAATTTTCAGCTTATAATGGGATTTGAAGGATTAATTGGGTTAACTAGGCAAGTTAGGGTAATTAGGCAAGTCATTGTATAACAGTGGTTTGTTCTGTAGACAATTGAAAACAAATATTTAAGATGGCTAGTAATTTTGATTGACTTTAGCAGTTTTTAGCTGTCTCAGCAATTTATTTATTTATTTATTTATATTAATTACAGTCAAACTAAAAGAAATAAGACTTGGTAAGTATTTGAAAAAGAATACAAATTTCACAATAGGGTTACTAAATTTGTCTATATAGAGAGTTTGTGCAGTCAAAGCCACATTTATTCAGACACCGTCAACATTTCTCACAGTATCACAGGGTATTATATACAGGGTTTCTGCAGGTTTCTTCAAATCAAATTAAAGACTTTTTAAGACCATTTAAGACCCTTATGAATTAATTTTTAGACTTATACAGGGCTAAACACTAAAGATTTTTTTTCTAGTGGTCTGGTTATTTCTTTTTTTTTGTATTAATGGAAGATCATGTAGAGATGTGTTGCTTTAGTTTTCTTTCCCTGATCAGGGAATGAAAATTGGAGAACTTGCTGTAAAAATGTCTAACAGCTGTTGTGAATTGTCTCGAAAAGTTTCGAGATGGATTATAGGTGACTGGGTGTCGGCCCGATTGGCCAGCTTTACTTGGACATTGGGAAATTAAGACTTGTTTAAAATGAATGCAATACTTTTTCTACGCAGTTGTACACAGCACCTTATAACTTGTATATTTATAGCAAATCTGTACATACAATTCATCATCCAGAGCTTTTGACTGATTGCATCTCTGTTTAATGTTTGTTGTGTTTTTTCATATTTATTTCGTGTTGTCACTTGTCACTTTATGTACACTGGAAGCTTCTGTAGCCAAAGCAAATTCCTTGTGTGTGTAAGCACACTTGGCAATAAAACCCATTCTGATTCTGATGATTTAAGACATTAATTCATTAATTTTCCTTTGGCTTAGTCCCTTGATTCATCAGGGGTCACCACAGCGGAATGAACCACCAACTTATCCAGCATATGTTTTACACAGCGGATGCCCTTTCAGCTCCAACCCAGTACTGGGAAACACCTATACTCTCACACGCACACACGCACGCACGCACAATCTATGGCCAATTTAGTTTATTCAATTCACCTGATGGGGGAAACCTGAGCACCCGGAGGAAACCCACGCCAACACGGGGAGTACATGCAAACTCCACAAAGAAACGCCAACTGACCCAGCCGAGACCTTCTTCCTGTGAGGCGACAGTGCTAACCATCGTGCCGCCTGATTTAAGGCCTACAACTCAATACTTGAGTGAATGTAAGTTTTGTTTTTGAAATGTAAGACTTTTTAAGACCCCATGAACCCCCTGTTTATAATATGCTAATAAAATATGACAAGAACTCAGAGATAGTTGTATCAGAACAAAATCATGTTGATGATGTCTGATAACACTAATAGAAAGGTACAGCATGTGATGGTTTACAATCAACCAAAAATAATGCAGACATATGTTAGCATGACAATATGTATTTACACAACTACACACACAAAAAAAGACATTTGCTGTTTGTTCATTTAAAACGAGCTAAAACAACACAGTTCTTGAGTCAAATATTATGTACTGCCAATATGGCAATGATAAAAGAAATTAGTTCTTAGAAATTAGTTATTAAGACTATTATGTTTAGAGATGTGTTGAAAGAAATCGTCTCTCCGTTAAACAGAAATTGGGGAAAAATATATACAGGGGGGCTAATAATTCAGGAGGGCTAATAGATCTGACTTCAACTGTATGTCACAGTTTACTTTACTCTATCCTCTCTAACATAATTATTTCATCTACAACAACTAGTTGAAAAAAAAAATATCAACAGTTACATCAGGTGTCTGAAAAATTGTTGGTTTGACTATTTTATCTAATTATGGGACCATTTGCAAATGTATCTGTTTGAATTTCATTACTCGACATCACATCCTAACAGCAGTATACCTGAGAGGCCATGTCCACGAGCTGAGGCAAACGCAGCATTTTCCCCATGTCACCTTTCAGGAAATCCAGCAGGCTTCCTGTGAAAACACAAATCACACTCTGACATCTTCATTCACACGTCTACTGGCAGACCTCGCAGGAAAGCTGCTAATATCCACAGCTCAAGCTCCATTTATGTTACATGTCACTTCTTGTTTCCTAGACATCTCCAGCCAGTCCCTCCAGGATTTCGCAGGATGTGTTTGATCATTTTTGCAGCATAAAATGACTGATTAACCTTCCTGTTGACTTACGCGTCAAAAATGACCTGGGCGGCACTTTAACAGCAGGCAAAAAGCTTAAACAACATTTTTTTTTAGTATTTTTAAAATAATTTTATGATATTTTTTTAAATGACTCCAACATTAGAACAAATATTATGATTTTTTTTGTTGTCTACTGTATAAAACTATTTCTACACCACAAAAACTACTGGGACATGCACACACTAATGCTGAATTCAGACTGCATGATTTTAGCCCCGATTTTATCGGCGATACAAATCATGCCATGTGAAATGTGTTCTGACTGAAAATAACATCGCTGATTACCGACAGCCAATCAGAGAGCAGCATCCACTAGTATGGGTATCTGCAGGCCAGCGGGAGGTTGGAGGAGAAGTCAAAAGGGCTTATTTTCGGTCTATTTGGACCCAAGAAATGGAGGAAAAACTAGAGTTAATTTGGCAGGAGCTCCCGTGTCTGTTTGACGTGTCATCTGAGCAATACCACGAAATACCATCGAAAAAGAAATTGCTAATTACCTTCAAAACCCAAGTGAGCAAAATAAGTTAATTTTCTATCCCATTAAAGCCTTCTTTCTTATTATGTAGTTAATAACAAAGGATATACTACGTGACCTCGCATTGTTTAAATGTGTTTGTTTGGTTGTGAGACATAGTTTGCGGACTGAGACAAAGTTGTCAGCGATTCTCCTATTGTAAAGTCATGCAGTGTCGATCCATCTTGCAGTGTGAACACAGCAGCGACGGAACGCTAGCCCAGATAGTCATACAGTGTGAAAACATCTGTGACACGACTACTTTGAAAATCATGCTGTCTGAACTCGGCATAACGCGCACACACACCCAAAAGCTACTTTAACTTTTATGAATACTGTCTTGCTAAAATTTTTAACATCTATGCAGGTACTTTTAGCAGTAGCAAATATACCCCTTTACTTCAGTCAAAAACGATTAAAGATTGATGAAAAACTCCACACTGATAAGGAAAAACCTTGTGCTTGTGATGAAGATGAGGTTGTTACTTCATGAAAAGTAGTTTTGAGGATCGAAGTTAATTGATCTGCTTTGTTTTAGAGGTTTAAGAGTTCACATTTAGATATTGCTTGATATTAATAGCAGATTTGGCATGCTGTCCTGGAAGAGAACCCTGAGTTTGGAGATAATGGAGACCAGGGCTCTGACCTGGTCAATGAGCATGTAAGGGGGTATGAGATCAGGTAGTTCTCGAGAGCTCCCCCTTGTAAAGGAGGAAAAGGGGGAAATGGGGTGGATGGAGGATTCTATAAAAATGAAAATAAGGGAGTAAGGCGAGACGGGCTATTTATTGTAAGTTTGGAATAATCTGATTGGTTTATTAATGATTGCGGCTAAGAGACCAGTGGCGATCAATCATATCACGTGCCCCTCTCGAAATTAATTTATAAAACTTCACTTAGTGAAGGCGGCTCATTTTTGACCCAAAGGGCGAACGGTGTATGCAGAATTCAAAGACAACAGCAAGGTTATACTCTTCCATTAGCATGAGTTACTTTTCTGATGTGATGCCTTTGCAAATAAACATTACACTAACAGTACATCTCTCTTATCTTTACAGTAAATATTACGTGAAAATCTAAAAGCGGTCTCCTGACCATACAGTGCATAATAAATGTGCATTTATAAATTATGCAGGATTAATCTAATGCCATCAGATCTGGTCTCTGTGAAAACATCATGTCATTTTAAAGGTCCCACATTACTTTCAACGTTAGTACAGAGTATGTTAGTTTTAAGGATATCAATAAGCTAGTCTGCTCCAAAACAGTCATTAAATTCACATTTAAAAATATAAACCTGATATAAACATCCAATATTAGATATGAGCATGAAGAGTTGATATTGACTCTTCCTTCAGGACCTTCATTGGTGCAGCAGTCCTGCATAAAATATATCTTTGCCTAATTATGTAACACTTTACCAACATTCTTTAGCACATTTCATATAAATGAATCTAATAATTCTGACTTCAACTGTATCTGAGTGAATGTCTGCACTCACCTTGTCCCATGTACTCAGTGACGATGTAAATGGGCTCCTCGGAGACGACGGCGTAAAGCTGCACCAGCTTCTCATGCCGGAGCTTCTTCATCACCTGCGCCTCCTGCAGGAACGCTTCGGGAGACATGGTGCCAGGCTTCAGGGTCTTGATGGCCACACGCGTCGTCCCGTTCCAAGTGCCTGACGGGTAAAACAGACACTAGCTAAGGCGAGTAGGAGCTAAACTCTGCAGGACACTAGTTCTGTTTCCATCCCCCATTTTTATGCACATTTTGGAATATTGCATATAAAACGCTTAATAAAAACGCCAAATTGCGCAAATGTTTTTTTAAAATGTGCATAACAAACTTGTGCACAACTGAGTAGGATCAATTCTTTTAATCAGATTAGAAAATGGAAACACACTTATTAAATAAATTCCAGCATGTGCATCAAAAAAGTCATGTGAGATTGTTTTAACAGTAAAAAATGGGTGCGATGAGACGGGATTAATGGACAAAGCAGCGAAACGACCACATTGTAAAACATCCGAAATTTTTTTCCGTCATACTAAAGGCCTGGCCACACGAACATGAGTATTTTCCAAATCGCACCTTTTTCTAAGTGGTATCGGTGTCTGTCCACATGAAAACATAGTATGGGGTGACTGAAACTGAAAGTTTCTGAAAACTTCGGCCCAGAGTGAAGACTTTCCAAAACTCCAGGTACTTCGATTTCATTCGTTTTCATAGAACCAGAGTTTTTGGCTAATGATGTCAGTGTGTGTCAGTGTTTTCTCACTTCTGATTGGCCAACACGGCTGAGTTCACACCAAATGCGAAAGACACAAGTTTCGCAGGTTTGCATTGTTTGACCGCTAGACACTATTCCCCATCTGTTCTCATGTTTGCATCGACTTGTATGCAATTTACTAAATGCGTAAAAATACTAAATTCCTCATTTGTGTGAAGCCAGCATAAAAGTGTCATTAAATGCATGTTGGCATTTTCATCTGGACAGAGAGTTTTTAAAAAACAAAAGCAGGGAAAACTCCATTTATAAAAAAATATCCATGTATCAGTGGACATGGCCTGAAATCCCTCAGCCAAAGTCTATCATCACAGTGGTTCAGTATTGTTTTTTTTTTCATCAGGTCAGCTGATGAAGACCATGTAGGTTGAAACAATGTCCAAGTAAATTTGTCTTTTGCGAGCTAAAGTGGCAGTGTGCCACTTTTTTTGACTTTTTCAGTTGTGTTTGGCTTGATCGAGCACCTGCCTTTCAGATTTTCCTAGATGTGCACACATTGATGTTTTTTCTTTCAGTATTGTTATTATCATATTATTATTACACACAGAACTGTCTTAAGCATCTGTGCTCCCAAAGAGCATCTCACGCAGGGACATAGATTTGGCATGGATGAAGGGGACGGGCCCCACCAATATCCACCCACTACTGAAATGTCCCCACCAATAATTTAATTACCTTAAAAATCACTCTGTCAACATTAACCTGGACATGCAGAAAGGGTTAAACTACAATCTCTACTCGAGTTGTACCGACCCCAAAACACATATGAACATTGTGATTGGCTGAGCCTTTCACTGCTGTCATCTGAGAGGTTGTAGCTGCGTTCAGATGTAACAGCGCCAAAGCTACGCAAGAATAAGGTGGGTGACCACATTCCACCACATTGCGTTCAGGTCATTTATTATATAAGAAAAAAGGCCCACAATGGCTTTTCCTACAACAGCAAATTACATTTTTCTTTTTGATATTTGATGCAAGTTTATCAGGAAATGACCATTTGGTTCCCTTTGACTCATTGGATGGAAAAGTTGCTTAATTCACGGATGTTTTAAGCAATATTCTTATTTGCACATTAGTCTAGTTGGCATCCAAAGATCTAGTTAGCATCTGTTTTTGTTATGGTTTTTGATGAAAGGAAGCTGAGTGAAGAAGTCTTACCCATCCAGACCTCCCCAAAGCAGCCCTGGCCAAGCTTGACGTCCAGTCTCAGCGAGTCTCGAGGAATCTCCCAGGCGTCCCGTGCCAGACCCTGAGTCGGAGGCTTCAGCACTGGACACACGTCAGTCAGAGAGTGGCACAGGCCATCTGCATGCTCTGAGAAACAGGAGGAGGAGAGGCAGGGTTTACCATTTCTCACTGGTACTGTCTTGAAAAGAAAATAGTAGTTTTGACTTGTTCTTATTAAGTACTCTGTAAATAGTCAAGTTAGAAAGTATAGTTTACCTAAAGGGTTTAAAATGTATTATTATTATTATTATTATTGATGTTGTTGTTGTTATCCTAATGGGGGCTAACAATAATAAAGTTAATAATGCATAGGAAAATATTTATGCTTCGTCACCAAATATCACTACATCAATAATAATAATAATCATATTTAATAATAGGTTGACGTGGTGGCGCAGTGAGTAGCACAATCGCCTCACAGCAAGAAGGCCGCTGGTTCGAGCCTCGGCTGGGTCAGCTGGCATTTCTGTGTGGAGTTTGCATGTTCTCCCCGTGTTCGCGTGGGTTTCCTCCGGATGCTCCGGTTTCCCCCACAAGTCCAAAAGAACAATGTGTGTGTGTGTGTGTGTGTGTGAATAAGTGTGTATGGATGATTCCCAGAGATGGGTTGCGGCTGGAAGGGCATCTGCTACGTAAAACATATGCTGGATAAGTTGGCGGTTCATTCCGCTGTGGCGACCCCAGATTAATAAAGGGACTAAGCCGAAAAGAAAATGAATGAATGAATATTTAATAATAATAATAATAATAATAATAATATTAATAATATAAAAGTAAATAAAAAAAGTCATAAAGCTTATGCATATATTCAGTCAGCATTATCTCATCTATCTGCTATCAAAGCTTAGTCCAGTTTAACACACGTAGTGCACTGCACAGCCTGTCGTGACTTACTGTTTTAATCACAAGCAGTATTTATAGCTTTAACCAGCTTATTTTACAACAGGCCGAGTTCCCACTTCCAAAAATAGGAGAGTGTATCACTTCCCCTGACAGAGACTCAGAGATCAGCAGGTGTGTGTGCATGTGTGTGTATGAGAGAGAGAGAGAGAGAGAGAGAGAGAGAGAGAGAGAGAGAGAGAGAGAGAGAGAGAGAGAGAGAATCAAAACTAGGCAGAACCATTATTACAAACTATATGAATGAATGTTCAGTTGTGTATTGTATTTGACTTTATTATTTTTATATTAATAACACTTTCTCTTTCATTCTCTTTTTTCCTTATTTATTTATGCATTTATCAAATTTCTAATTGTGTGTTGTTTGTGTATGCACATATGTATTATTTAACCACTCTCTGATTTTATTCATTGTTTATATAATCTGCATTACTTTGGCAATACTTGACAAGTCATGCCAAAAAAAGCTTTATTGCATTGCATTGCACTGAATTCAACTGAACTGAACTGAACTGAATTGAACTGAATTGAATTGCATTGCACTGAATTGAATTGAACTGAACTGAATTGAATTGAACTGAATTGACTCACGGCGGTAGTGGTTGACCAGCTGCTGTAATGTGCTGAACTGTGTGCGGGACGTGATGTAAAATCCCCCGCTGTCCAGCTTGCGGATCTTATAATGTTTCACATTCAGGCCCTTCACGTTGTCGTAATCCAGGACGGAGAGACAGTAGGCACCTAAAAAAGCCAAAGATGAATTTAAACTGTCAGATTATTTTAGATTATTTCAACGGTCAGATATTTTGAAGAATGCTGGTTGCTGGCACCCATTGATTTCCATCAGTCATGCATTCATTAATTTATGCATTCATTTATTTATTCATTCAGTCAGTCATGCACTCATTCATTCATTCAGTCAGTCAGTCATGCATTCAGTCAAGTCATGCATTCAATTATTCAGTCAGTCATGCATGCATTCATTCATTTAGTCGTCATGCATTCATTAGTATATGCATTCATTAATTCATTCAGTCAGTCATACATTCATTAATTCATCCAGTCAGTCTTGCATTCATTCATTCATTCAGTCAGTCAGCCAGCCAGTCAATAGGTCAAGCTATCATTCAGTCAGTCATGCAATCATTCATTCATTCAGTCCGTCAGTTATGCCATCAGTCAGTAAATCAGTCATGCATTCATTCCTTCAGTCAGTCATTCATGCATTCATTAAATCAGTCAGTCATGTATTCAGTCAGTCAGTCATACATTCATTCATTCAGTCATGCATGCATTCATTCCTTCAGTCAGTCAGTCAGTCATTCATGCATGCATTTATTAAATCAGTCAGTCATGTATTCAGTCAGTCATTCATTCATTCATTCATTCATTCATTCATTCATTCAGTCATGCATGCGTTCATTCCTTCAGTCAGTCAGTCATGCATTCATTCAGTCAATCATGCATTCATTAATTAATTCAATCAGGCATGCATTCATTAAATCAGTCAGTAATGCATGCATTCATTCAGTCATTCATTCATGCATTCATTAATTCTGTCAGTCAGTCAGTCATGCATTCATTCATTCAGTCATGAATTCATTAATTTATGCATTCATTCAGTCAATCATGCGGTCATTCAATCAGTCAGTAATGCATGCATTCATTCAGTCAGTCATGCATGCATTCATTCCTTTAGTCAGTCAGTCAAGCATTCATTCATTCATTCATGAATTCATTAATTTATGCATTCAGTCAGTCAGTCAGTCGTGTATTCATTAATTCAGTCATGCATTCATTCATTCATTCATAATTATTCACTCATGCGTACATTTCATTCATTCATGCATCCTCTCTGCCTCTTCCGTGTCCTTCAGTGTGTCCTGTGTGTGTTTCTGTGAGATACAGTATGGCTCACGGTTATCAGCTTGACCTACTTCAGCTCTTCATGGCTGCAGGCGCTGCTCTGACCTTCACTTCTCCTCTTCATCACCACACAAACACACAACCTTCAGCACTCTTTATATCAGCTCTAATCAACACTGTTTGTGCGAGAGCTCACTGTGCAGTAAAAGGCCTTCTTTACAGTGTTTACAGAGAAATTTGAGTGACAAACTGTCAACACGGAAGGAAAATTCAACTCGATGTGTGTTTAGTTTAATAATGTGCTCCAGAAACGCAGCTTCCTCAAGCATGATTGTGGTTCTTAGTCATCATTGATCGTTTCATTATTAAGCAATAGTTAATTCAGCTTTCTAAATGTGATTGGGTTTATGTATTTGGGAGATTTATTTTCAGTAAAAGCAACTACATTTGCAGTTTTTGCATTTTCTAGGACGTCAAACACATGATGTTGGGATTTCCTTGATTTCAGTCAGACACAATTTTCTACTCAATCCTTAAAAGTGTGACCTAAATCACTGTGAACAGAAATAAAATAATAATAAAATTCAAGATTAAATAAAATCCAAGATTAAATAAAATTCAAGTTTAAATTAAATTAATTTAAAATATAAAAATTAAATAAAAAAATTCAAGATTAAATGAAATTAAAATATAAAAAAATTAAATTAAATAAAAAAAATCAAGATTAAATAAAATTCAAGATTAAATTAATTTAAAAATATATATATATTTTTTTAATTCAAGATTAAATAAAATTCAAGATTAAATAAAGAAAAAAAATTAAATAAAAAAATCAAGATTAAATAAAATTCAAGATTAAATGAAATTAAAATATAAAAAATAAATAAATAAAATTCAAGATTAAATAAAATTCAAGATTATATTAAATTAAAATATTAAAAAAAAAAAATCAAGATTAAATAAAATTCAAGATTAAATGAAATTTAAATATAAAGAATAAAATAAATAAAAAATTCGAGATTAAATAAAATTAAATGAAAATATAAAAAATAAAATATTCAAGATTAAATTAAATAAAAATGAATGAATAAATAAATGAATAAATATAAATAAAGTTTAAACTGTACTCTTCACATTCTATTTTGTTTAGTAATCTTACTCTGTATGTTTATCATTATTATTTAATTATAATAAAATAATGATTTAGAACTATAATTTATTAATAACTGTTTTTTTTATTATAAAATGTATAAATACATATTTCTACAGCAGTAGTAGTAGTAGTAGTAATATTATTATTACAATTATTAATAATTTAATAATAAACTATATAATTATATAAATTAGATTATATCTGCTTGATAATATCACTTTTCATCGAATAAAATACATAATTTCATAATAAATCCATCTGTAAAGCATGTGTACTGTTCTCCTTCAATCACCTTTGGTCGTCTCGCTCTCTCTGACCAGGAAAGTTCCTCTTCTGTTCTCCAGATTCAAGAGCAGTCGCTCCGAGTCTCTGCGTGTGATTTTCCCAAAGTACCATCTGGAGGAACACAGAGAAAAAAAAACACAGATGGAGGGATTTAGATGATGTCATCACATGTAGCATCATATCAGAAACATGCAGCTGGCCAGAAATATAGTTTATGCCAGTACACAGATAGATAGAGCATACACTGAATATACGTTCCCTGTTAATTCAAACTGACTTTGAAAGTTGACATTATTAGTATGCAGTAAATAATATATGTATAGAAATAAATCTGTACAATACCAAAAAAAAATAAAAAGCACTGACACCTCATCATTTACATAACCAACCCAGACAATATATAATTTCAGACGTTACTAAAAATGCCAGTAAAAGTCACTGTTAAATTGTTCAACATCAAACCAAAGACAAAATTGTAATAAACTGATAACAAGTATGAAACACAAACTGTGGCAAAGTTGATATTTTTTAAGCTACACTCGCACTTTTAGGTTTGTACATTTTATTTTCTGTTTTAAAACACAGTGAATGCAGTGACATATAACAACACTGTGAGAATATTACCATTTATTTAGTTTTAATATATTTATAAAGTGAAATGTATACCTTTGGTTTAAGGTAAACGTTTTAGCATCACCTATTATTATTAATGTTGAAAATAGTTGAGCGGCTTAGCGTTGTTTGTAAACTAGAACAAAACAACAACTGAATTTCAGCACAAAGGATACAAATTGTTTTAGAAATGTTGCACATAAAATATATAAAAAATGACTATATTTTACAACAATCCTCAACAGAATTGTACAGTGTGAGAGATTAAACACTGATCCAGGTTGAAATTTTCTGATTCAACAATAACATTTGGGATTGACGACAGACCCAGTGACATTTATAGTCTATAAATCACGATATTTTATATTAATAGCTTGTGTATAGTATATATTTTGAGCCTACAGTGACTATATTTTACAACAATCCTTAACAGAATTGTGCAGCATGAGATATTAAACACTGATTCAGGTTGTAATATCCTGGTTCCAGTAGAGATAAAACCATAATGTTCAGGATTGACGACTGACACAGTGATGTATAAAGTCTATAAATCATGATAGTTTATGTCAATAGCTTGTGTTTAGTATATATTTTGAACCTACAGTGACTATATTGTACAACAATCCTCAACAAAATAGCACAGCGTAAAATATTAAACACTGATTCAGGTTGTAATGATCCTATTTCTGGTTCCAGTAGTAATAAAATGATAACATTTAGGATTG
>CAIGQW010000298.1:8473407-8497073 GCA_903798125.1 Danio choprae | reverse complement strand
GAGATAATTTTACTATTTAAAGCTGGACACTTCTTCATTTCTATTGTGAAATAGTCCCCAGCCAGGTAAGGTACCAGCTCTGGTAATCCATTCAGCCGATCTCCGGGTCTGACAGGAGCACTTTTAGTTTAGCTTAGCATAATTCATTGAATCAGATTAGACCATTAGCATCTCGCTCAAGAATTAAAAAAAATATTTGAGATAATTTTCCTATTTAAAGCTGGACACTTTTGCATTACTATTATGAAATAGTCCCCAGACAGGAAACTAGGTAGCGGCCCTGGTAATCCATTCAGCTGATTTCCGGGTCTGGCAGGAGCACTTTTAAGTTAGCTTAGCATAATTCATTGAATCGGATTAGATAAATAGCATCTCGCCCAAAAAAAAAAAAAGTTGAGATAATTTTCCTATTTAAAGCGGGACTCTTGTGTAGTTCTATTGTGTACTAAGTGCTATACATTAGCATATACATTATCCCTAGCTAGGTAACCATGTAATAGCTCTGAATAATATCATTGCGCCTGCTGCAGCCATGGTACAGCAGCAAAGTTAATTAATTATTATGCCTAAATGCGAGTATAGTTCCTAGCCATATCAGCCTATAAAAAATAGCAACTTTTAATTTTCTGTCAAACTTAGTACTAAGCTTTGAACAGCAAAATTATCAAAACTCTTTGGTCATTTTTGAGCAAAATGCTAATGGTCTAATCAGATTCAATGATTTATGCTAAGCTAAGATAAAAGTGCACCCACTAGACCCGCAGATCAGCTGAATGGATTCAAGAATGGTAAAACTCAACTGTTTAACTCTAGTGGAGCTGTAAAATTAATCTATTTCCAAAAGTGGAGTGTTCCTTTAAATACTGTAGTGAAGGTCAAGAGCTGAAAACACTGCATTTATCCAACTCATCTGTGCTTATCAGTGTGAAAATCTAAAAATATGGACAAACAATTACTGTAATGTGCATCTGATTATCTCTGTGTGCACTGACAAATGACTCTCCCAGCGATAAGCCGCAGCAGCTTGGTCATTTTGTTTAGTAGCTGATTATTCTTTTATCAGCGGCTTCAGGGAATGATTATGGACAGCGGTCAGGATTGGTTAATGGATTAAAGGGTGAACACCATGAAAACAAGTCTCCTTTTTAGCCCATACTCTTCAAACTCTGTTTTTAACTGCAATGCTATTTCGGTACATTTTTAACCGGTAACTGAAAGTGTGATTTCTAACTTGTTATACAGTAGCATTCGTAGCAACTCATAGCAATCATTCTTTCGTGTACAAATAATGTCTAAATGAATATGTCAGTGTGAGTTTTTTTTAAAGAAAGCACTTTTAGTCAGCAATTAATTGTCCAAAACTGATAGTAAAATGTTACACAACCTTTCTGTTTTAAAATTAAATTAAGGATAATTTAAATAATTGCAATATTATTTCATAATATTACTTTTTATTTTAGCTTTGAATAAATGCCTTGGTGAGCATCTTTAAAAAACAATTACACCCAATTTTGTTTTCATTTTAGTGTATTATGTACGGCGTAAATACATTTTTGTGAGCAAAATATCATCATTATTCGATTTTTAAAACAAAATTCAGAAATATTACTTAAGTTCTTGTTTTATGTTTAACATATGAACCCTTTTTTTGTAATAATTAGATTTTCATTAATGTGATACAGTCATTTGTATGGTTTTCTATTAAAATCACTCAAGCACTGCAGTACAACAAATACTACTTGTCTGATTTCCTTAAATTAGGGACAATTTGAGAAGAAAACTGGGTTCATTCATTCATTCATTCATTAGTCCCTTATTTATCTTATTATTTACCTTATTATTTGTCGCCACAGGGGAATGAACCGGCAACTATTCCAGCATATGTTTTATGCAGCCGATGCCCTTCTAGCCGCAACCCAGTACTGGGAAAAGTTAATATATGCAATAAATAATTTTTTTAGTCCATTCAGTATTATTATTATCGCATATTTATTTTATTGGGCCTCACGGTGGCGCAGTGGGTAGCACGTTCGCCTCACAGCAAGAAGGTCGCTGGTTTGAGCCTCGGCTGGGTCAGTTGGCGTTTCTGTGTGGAGTTTGCATGTTCTCCCCGTGTTGGCGTGGGTTTCCTCTGGGTGCTCCGGTTTCCCCCACAAGTCCAAAGACATGCAGTATAGGTGAATTGGGTAAGCTAAGTTGTCTGTAGTGTATGTGTGTGAATAAGAGTGTATGGATGTTTCCCAGAGATGGGTTGCAGCTGGAAGGGCATCCGCTGCGTAAAACATATGCTGGATAAGTTGACGGTTCATTCCATTGTGGCGACCCCAGATTAATAAAGGGGCTAAGCCGAAATGAAAATTAATGAATTTATTTCATTTTTTCTCAATCATTGCCTATTTTGTTCTCTCTATCTGTTTGCTTTCCTAAATTATTATAACTTTATTTGTATAGGCTTTATCCTTCTACATCTTTCTTTTTTGCTGTATATGTTGTTCATGCATTATGTTAACCTATGCGTTTTTTTGCACACTAAATAAAAAAGAAGGAAACTGCTCAACATTCACAAAAATAACACCACAATATAAAAAATATTATATTATTATATTAAATGTAATAAATACAGGCTTCATCACCAAAACTAGATGCAATTTTTGACTTGAAATAAGACTCAGACATGATTTGTTTTCACAGGATTCACCCATCCATTACAATGCATCCAGTACACAGACGCACACGCACGCACGCATGCACACACACACGCACGCACGCACACGCACACGCACACCCCTTATATATTCTTATATCCCAGTTGGGACTCTCATAGACATAATGATGTTTCTACTCTACAAACTGTATATTCTTTCCCCTTAACCCAATCCTCATATAAAAAATATGCATTATAACTTTTTCCAAATAACTTATACTATATGATTTGTAAGCTTATTTAGCAATGGACTACAATTTAGGTCCCCACGGTGCCACAAGTCCCCATGAGTCTGTCTGCATTCACGTTTAAGTCCCCACCGGGATATAAAAACAAGTACATAAACAAACAGCCACCCACACACAAAACGCCAACTCTCGGGGTCCGCTTTGTGCAGAAACCAGAGGATGTTTCTGAGAGCGTTTTATTCTCCTAGTGCACTGGAGTAAGGAAGTGAACCGCAGGTGAAGAAAGGAAGGAAAAAGCTCCCTTTGGTCTGTGAGGGGAAGTGGAGGTAAAGAAACGCAGCTGAGCTTTTTTTTTTTAACCAATGCACAGGAAAAAGACCAAAAAAGGAATCGGGAGAACAAAAAGCTGTCATCTTGCACAATTGCAGCGCCTTCATAGGGATCCAGTTCCTATGGCTACTGAAGAGGAAGAGGAGGGGCAGACAGACGAGTGTGTGTTTGTGTCTGCATCACGGGGTGTGTCTGTTGCCCTCTGAAGCCCTGTTATTTTTTTACATATGTGTGTGTGTGTGTGTGTGTGTGTGTGTCTCCAGAGCCCTGTTATTTTTGTGTTGTGTTGGTGTGATTTCTCCTTACGTATTATTGACAATCTGGAGTCGTTCTCCTTTCCTGAATGACAAATCGGAGGCGGTTCGTGACTCGTAGTCATACAGAGCCACAAATGTGGTCACGCCGCCTATGGAAAAATACAAGACACAAACACAGTTATCTCCATGCATTCATTTACACAGAATCTCAGTAAGTACATTTCGTTAATGCAATGTTGGCTTGGTATGGGGTAAAACAAATGCAAGGATTACAGAGATTTTTATTTTGATTATGTGTTTCATGATTTACAAGAGCTGCACGATAGTGGAAAAAAATCTCTTTATGTTTCTGCGATAAATATTGGGATATGTATACAGTTTCACAAGATGGTTTGAATAGCTTAATTTGACTGTTTTCTACAAAGTCTAATCATTACAATGCAAAAAATAAATAAAAAGATTTTCTTATTTTGCTTGTCTCGTTTCTAGTCCAAGTATATAAAAATTCTTGGATCAAGTTAAAATATGTTTTTACCTTTAGAAGAAATAAGTCAAAATAAAAACTACAAATATTTTTATTATGTCAAACACAAATATAAATCATAAATCCAGAGAAACTGGAATTAAACTGGATTAACAAGAGGTTTATTAATTTATTATGTAATACACCCAGAAATAAAGGTAAGTGAGCTGTTACTGGGGTGGCACCTTTTCAAAAGGTACAAATTTGTACCTAAAAGGTCCATATTAATACCTCAAGGGTACATATTAGTACCTAAACACTACAAAAGTGTTCTTAAAATTTTTAGCTACTAATATATCCTTTTGAGGTACCAATATAGACCCTTTAAGTACTTTTATTTCTGAGAGTGTAGAATCATATAATAAAATGCATGAAAACATACATATATTTAATATATTTCTTATTAAACAACAAACCACCTTAGATATAAGTTACTTATTAAAACAAATAAAAAAAAATGTCATAAATATTGTAAAGTCACACTTTACGATAAGGTTTCATTAGTCAATGTTAATGTATAAACCTACATGAAATAATAACGAAAATCCCTTCAACATTTACTAAAGCCCCGGTCAGATCACATGATTTTTATTGTCAGTTACGTAAGTTACTATGTCAGATTATGCGATTTTTTTCTTGATAAAATCTTGAAATCTTAAATGCAGTAGTAAAAGTATTGTTCATTGTTTGTTCATGTTGGTAATACATTAACATTAACAAATACAACCTTTTTGTAAAGTGTTACCATGGGAACATAAAAAATATTAAAAAACAAAACCTAATTCAACCTATAAATAAAAATTCGAAAATGATCTCATACAAAACCCCCCACGATATTTCCATTTACTCAATTCACCCCCCAGACTTCACTGCTCATATCCTTCAACAGTTTAATAGTGAAAGTGGGCAAAAGCAGAAGTGTTAAAGATCAAGATGTTGGTTCAACAGTATCATACAAACGACACCTAAAAACCCATCTCTTCCACGATCCCTGTGAATAAAAGAACCCCCTCTTCTCCCCCCATCACACCACAACACAAGACAATCTCAAAACATTATGCAATTCTGAGTGTGCCTCACACAGGTGAGTGGGCTTGACAAACCACATGTAGAAAACACACTCTTTCATCTCTCTGACACTTTAACAGACACACCAGTTTTGCACTAGACACTTTCTTACAATCACTCCAGATCTATATACATTAAAAAGTGCATTTATGAAGTGTGCCTCACACAGGTGAGTGGGCTTGACAAACCATCTGTAGAAAACACTCTTTCATCTCTCTGACACTTTAACAGACACTTACACCAGTTTTGAACCAGGTGAGTGGGCTTGACAAACCACCTACAGAAACACTCTTCTCTCTCTGTTAAAAAAAACACTCCCCCCTCCTTTAATCTAGCACTCAATTCTATGAGCACAAACAGTTCCTTTGTATAATTAGCACTTCTTGTGTGTATTGCCTCTTTTTGTTGAATCGCTGAATGCCTCCTTATTTGTAAGTTGCTTTGGCCAAAAGCGTCTACTAAATGACTAAATATAAAAGTAAATGTACAGAAATCAAAAGGATTAGCCCTCTTGTAAATTTTCTTTTCTTTCAAGAGTTCACACTTAGCTGATGATTGGTTATAAAGCTTGTTTGGCATGCTGTCCCGGGAGAGAGCCCTGAGCTCATAGATCCTCGAGCCCGGGGCTCCCTCCCGTTTGCAAGGCAAGAGGGGAGTTTGAGCTCAGGTAGATCTCGAGAACTCCCCTGCTGTAGTAGCTAATGAACAGATAGTGATTGCTCTTGAGATCACTACTTACTAGGAGCATGTCTATGATGCCGATTTGGATTAGTCAATTAACTTAAGTTGCATGTTTTTGGAAGGTGGGAGGAAACCGTGGAACCCCCACGTGAGCACGGGGAGAACGTGTTAACTCCACACAGAAACGTCAGCTGGCTTGGTAAGGACTAGAACCAGTTCCGTTCTTGCTGTGAGGCAACAGTGCTAACCATTGGGCCACCGTGCCAACCGTCTAGGAAAGGAGGAGTAGGGGTGAAAGGGGGGATTCTTCAAACCGAAGATGGCTGTGATATGAAACTTAGGGTATTTATAGTGGCTTAGGAATTGTCTGATTGGTGAATCATGAATTGGATAATGCGGGACCAGCCGCAGCAATCATAAGCACGTGATCCTCTCAAAATTAGTTTATAAATAAACTTCACTTTTCAAATATTTCCCAAAAGATGTTTAACAGAGGAAGGAATTTTTCACAGTATTTCCTGTCATATCTTTTTTTCTGGATAAAGTTTTATTTCAGCTAGAATAAAAGCTTCTTTAAAAAAAAAAAAAAAAACATTTTAAGGTCAATATTATTACCCCCCTTAAGAAATATTTTTTTTTCAATTGGCTACAGAACAAACCATCATTATACAATGATTTGCCTAATTACCATAACTTGCCCTTATTAACCTAGTTAAGCCTTTAAATGTCACTTTGAGCTGAATACTAGTGTCTTGAAAAATATCTAGTAAAATCTTGGTTGTTTCTAAATTCCAAGAACGCAGAGAACGGACTTGTGTTCTTGTAGAGACGGTTCTTGCCAGGTTAAGTGAACTCGGGAGACCACGAGAACACAGAATGCATCCTCTGAGAAATGAGATGCTGCATTCTTCCAGATGGTCACATGACCTTCACGTGTTTTTAACAGAAAATTATTTAAACACAACAGCATTCATACAGCGATTTATTGTTTTTCCCTTTTCCAATATATATAACATGCACAAAAACCGCCTCACAGTGGCGCAGTGGGTAGCACGTTCGCCTCACAGCAAGAAGTCGCTGGTTCGAGCCTCGGCTGGGTCAGTTGGCGTTTCTGTGTGGAGTTTGCATGTTCTCCCTGTGTTGGCGTGGGTTTCCTCCGGGTGCTCCGGTTTCCCCCACAAGTCCAAAGACATGCGGTACAGGTGAATTGGGTAGACTAAATTGTCCGTAGTGTATGAGTGTGAATGGGTGTGTATGGATGTTTCCCAGAGATGGGTTGCAGCTGGAAGGGCATCCGCTGCGTAAAAACATATGCTGGATAAGTTGGCGGTTCATTCCGCTGTGGCGACCCCAGATTAATAAAGGGACTAAGCCGAAATGAAAATGAATGAATGAATGAATGCACAAAAACCTTACAAATATTCCTTTATTCATTAATTTCCCTTCGGCTTAGTCCCTTTATTAATCAGGGGTCACCACAGTGGAATGAACCGCCAACTTTTGCAGTATATGTTTTACAGAGCGGATGCCCTTCCAGCCACAATCCAGTACTGTGAAACACCCATACACACTCATTCACACACATACACTACGGCCAATTTAGTTTATTCAATTCACCTATAGCGCATGTCTTTGGACTTGTGGGGGAACCGGAGCACCCGGAGGAACCTCTCCTTACAAATATACTTTGCACAATACAAATAAAACTATTTTTAATACGAATTTCAGCAAATAAAGACCCTTAATGTGTTTATGCCTTTATTCAGATTTTCATGTTAATGTTTACTTTCACCATCTCATTTAGAGAAACTCCTCAGATAAATTCGTTTTATCTATGAACTTTAATAATAAATCTATATAAAATGCTGCGCTTCCCACCTCCTTTATTCAGCAGCAACGACTTTGAGCGAGTTTTGCGTTCAAGTCTGCATCGAAGCATCCTCGATATCAAGAACACATCGAGGAACTTTCATGCGTCCTCTGTTCTTGTGGTCTTGAGTTTTGGAACTGAACTTTGGAGGTCGATGATGACATTACAAGAGTACACAAGGACGCAAGATCACTGAAGAACGCATACTGAGAAACAGCCCTTATGTACTGCCATCATGGCAAAGATAAAACAAATCAGTTATTAAAACTATTATGTTTAGAAATGTGTTGAAAAATATCTTCTTTCCATTAAACATAAATATACAGGGGGCTAATAATTCAGGAGGGCTAATAATTCTGACTTTAACTCTAGATAGATGATTATTCAAGTCTGCTTTACCAAATGTGCCGATTCGATTAGGAGACGTGATGCTGTTGGTGGTGGAGTTCACTCCCCCAAACAGCGCCTGCTCTGCGTTGATGATGTTGGGCTGTGTGCCGCGCCGGGACCCCTCCACCGGTGGACTGCGGTTGGGTGTGAAGGAGGTGGGATTGGGGGTGTGGTGGTGGTGTCCTCCGGTGCCGTCGTCCAGACTCCGCGAGCGCTGGCCCAGCTCTTTGGGTTTACTCTTGGCTCCACCCATGGCCAAGGCCTACAGAAAGACATACAAGCATCAAACATGTTATTCAGCTTTGCTTTTACATTAACAACACATTTACGCACACTGCTGTACAACTAGAGTTACTAGAGCTGGCCAATTAGCAGTGCTACAGTACACTCAAAAAATGATGTATTATGTTTGCTGTTTGTTCAAATGACTTATTTAAAATGAGCTGAAACGACACAATTCTTGAGTTTTTTGTGGGTACATTCATTCATTCATTTATTTTTTTGGATAAATCCCTTATTTATCAGGGGTCACCACAGCGGAATGAACCGCCAACTTATCCAGCATGTTTTACGCAGTGAATGCCCTTCCAGCTGCAACCCAGTACTGGGAAACATCCATACACTCTCATTCACACACATACACTATGGCCAATTTAGTTTATTCAATTCACCTATAGCGCATGTGTTTGGACTGTGGGGGAAACCGGAGCACCCGGAGGAAACCCACGCCAACACGTGGAGAACATGCAAACCATATTATGCCACCCATATTATGTAAAATAATACAATTAAATAATTAAAATGTAATTTTGAATGAACTACACTGATTTTCCTCCTCAAAATACCTTTCATGCAATTTGTACCATTAAAACACTTCAAATGAATATCTGACCCCCTGTTTTTCCAGCGTTTTCACCAGAGACCGGCCTGTTCTCATGATTTATGCATGGACTTGCTGAATTATTAACAGACTATGTTTGCAAGCAGCATGCTGTTATTCCTTAAGTAACACAAATAAACAGTGATACTGCGGCTTGGAAATATCTTTATCTACAAAGACATTCAGTATTAAACCATAATGAAAGTGACATTCTTTAGCTGTTATATTAAAATGCAGGTCAAATAAAAGAATGTGAAATTGCCGAAAGTGTCATGAGGGGTTGCCAGGGTGTTGCTAATGCATTGCCAGGAGTTGATGTATGGTCGTTAAGGCATTCTGATGGGTGGAAGATTATGCGTCATGTTTGTGACACAATTCTGCACTCAAAAGACCATGTTTTGAGCTTGCAAACGTGACTTGTTGCACGAATGTTAACAATTTATGCATTAAAAAAAATCTTGTTTTGAGCCCGTAAATTGGCTTGTTGTGTGCGTGTTAACAATTTTTTTTAAATAGCACTTTGGTTGAACATGATTCAATCGTGGACACCACATGATCTTAATGTGGTGGACGATGTTAAACCAGCTTAAAAGATTTGTGTGAACGTGAACAGATGAACGTACACATGGACATCAACTATATACAGTCGTGGCCAAAAGTTGAGAATGACACAAATATTAGTTTCCACAAAGTTTGCTGCTAAACTGCTTTTAGATCTTTGTTTCAGTTGTTTCTGTGATGTACTGAAATATAATTACAAGCACTTCATACGTTTCAAAGGCTTTTTGACGACAATTACATGACATTTATGCAAAGAGTCAGTATTTGCAGTGTTGGCCCTTCTTTTTCAGGACCTCTGCAATTCGACTGGGCATGCTCTCAATCAACTTCTGGGCCAAATCCTGACTTATAGCAACCCATTCTTTCATAATCACTTCTTGGAGTTTGTCAGAATTTGTGGGTTTTTGTTTGTCCACCCGCCTAATATGACTTTGCCCCAGTCCTCAGCAGTCCATTCGCCATAGTTTTTGCAGAAGATCAATCTGTCCCTGATGTTTTTTTTTTGAGAGAAGTGGCTTCTTTGCTGCCCTTCTTGACACCAGGCCATCTTCCAAAAGTCTTGGCCTCACTGTGCGTACTGATGCGCTCACACCTGCCTGCTGCCATTGCTGAGCAAGCTCTGCACTGGTGGCACTGTGATCCCGCAGCTGAATCCTCTTCAGGAGACGATCCTGGCGCTTGCTAGACTTTCTTGGACGCCCTGAAGCCTTCTTAACAAGAATTGAACCTCTTTCCTTGAAGTTCTTGATGATCCTATAAATTGTTGATTTAGGTGCAATCTTAGTAGCCACAATATCCTTGCCTGTGAAGCCATTTTTATGCAACGCAATGATGGCTGCACGCGTTTCTTTGCAGGTCACCATGGTTAACAATGGAAGAACAATGATTTCAAGCATCATCCTCCTTTTAACATGTCAAGTCTGCCATTCTAACCCAATCAGCCTGACATAATGATCTCCAGCCTTGTGCTGGTCAACATTCTGTCCTGAGTTAACAAGACAATTACTGAAATGATCTCAGCAGCTCCTTTAATGACAGCAATGAAACACAGTGGAAAGTTTTTTCAGGATTAAGTTCCTTTTCATGGCAAAGAAGGACTATGCAGATCATCTGATCACTCTTCATAACATTCTGGAGTATATGCACATTGCTATTATAAAAACTTAAGCAGCAACTTTTCAATTTCCAATATTTATGTAATTCTCAAAACTTTTGGCCCCGGCTGTACTGTATAGCCAGCCTGATCTCACAAGGAAACGTAACTATTTTACGTTTTGTCAGTTTAGTGGCTAATTCATTTAAGGTCGTATGAAAATGTACGATTTTACAAAGGCGGCGTGGCACCAAACCCCACCCCTACACCCCACCGTCATTGGGGGATAAGCAAATCGTACTAAATTGTACAAATAAGATCGTACGAATTCATAGGAACTAGCCACTAAATCAAAATGTTACGAATTGCCGTGAGATTGTGTTGGTATAACTGCAGGTTAACTATGTTTATATATAATAACTTTAACTGTTAAAAGCTATTAGTTACTAGTTAATTAGTTAAAGTTATGGTAACTAATCACCTTGACTTTTCCGAATTTGATGGTAATGCAGTAATGTGCACCTTTTGTAAAACTGCTTTGAAACAATAATTATTGTGAAAATCACTATACAAATAAACTTGAATTGAAAGTGTGTTCGTTTAACACGAGCAGATGACGTTGATTATACATGATTTAAATATTTCTATTTAACTTGAATTAATGTTTTTTGTAGAACTTCAAGTATAATTCATGTTAAATGAACACAAGTACCTTAAGCTGGTTAAACATCATCCAGTGTTATTAAGATAATGTGGTGTAATCACGTGGAACCACTGTCTACGATTGAATCATGTTCAACCAAAGTGCTATTTTTTTTTAAATTGCTGACAGCTTTTGTGCACAGTATTGTGTCGCAAATATAACTCCATAAGATGAGCTGGCTGTTAAAATAATAATTCAAATTATTATTGTCGTCATTTTTTACTGTCATGTTTACTATCATTATATTGTTGTCACTCCCTATCACTGACTGGTTTTGTTCTATGTATGTTTTATTTATATCTATACAATTTTGCTTAATTTTTTGATATTTCCAACCTATATATATATATATATATATATATATATATATATATATATATAAGAATATATAAAAAAAATATATATGTTTTTTTTTTAATGTTCTCTTATTTATGTACTTTGACCTGTCCACCTAGTTACCTTTACATGCACGCACGCACACACACACACGCACGAACGCACGCACGCCTGCCTGTTTTTTTTTTTTCCATCTGTTCTGTTTTTCCCTCTTCCATTAATAAATTTTGCATAAAAAATAAATATAAAAAATAAACACACACTGAGAGAAAGAGACCAAACCAAACCCTTATGAGTTTCTTTTTTCTGTTGAACACAAAAGAAGATATTTTGAAGAAGGTTGGAAACCTGTAGCCATTGACTTCCATAGCTGGAAATCAAATACTATAAAAGGCAATGGTGGCCAGTTATCCAACATTTTTCTAAATATCTTCTTTGGTGTTCAACAGAAAAAAAGAAACTCATAAGGTTTGTGATGAAATTATGACTGCATTTTCAGTTTTGCATGGACAAACCCTTTATTGTAGCATAAAAAAATGTTTAAAAGAAGAGTGAGAAAATATTGCATTATGATTAAAGATTATGCCTATGTTTGTACGCAATATTATCGACCGATGAGTCATTCTCAATAACAGCAGGAATGTAGTGTATATTAAAAACAAGATGCAAAAATGTACACTTTAATGCTGACCATCAGGGGTTCTGCCTTAGCAAACACTAATAATAAAAAGACAGAAATTCCCAAAAGCATGTGAAAAACGAAAGAATGTTTGGCATGTAAATGTCAGTTCAGGCAGACAGAGCTGATCAAAGGAAAAACGTTTACAGAAAGCAAGTGGCCAGAGTTTGTGCGAGCCACAGAAGCCTGAGGTTGTGTTTAGTGCACTTTAACCTCACTTTAGCCCAGTTCAGCAGCGCTCAGCTGTTTCCTCTCACATGCCAGTGACAGCCGCCGCAAAATATGATCCCCCCCGACACACGCACACACACACACACACACACACACACACACACACACACACACACACACACGTGCACACACGCACATATGTATACACACACGTACACACACACAGTGAGACTTGAGACTAACACAGACTCATACACAAGCACACAGAGAGAGAGAGAAAGAGACCACACACACAAAAACAGACAAACACATATGCACACACAGAGAGACACAAACACACAGTTCTTACAGTCCTTAAAGGGATAGTTCACAAAAGAATGTAGGTTTTGCTGTTAATTTCCTCTCCCACAGCTCATCCAAAGAGGGTAGGTGACTTTTTTTTGCTTTAACAAAACGGTACAGAAGATTTTTTAATGAAATCTTGGCCCTTGGCAATTCCTACAATGCAAGTCAACAGCATGAGGTACTTTAAATGCCAAAAAAAACACATAAAAGTATACGGCAGGGAGACAAACTGGAATAAAATCACAATCACAATTAAAGGCTGTGAAACAAGAGTTGTGTGATCAGTAGTAATTCTTCTCTGATGGCCAGAGTGTTCTGTGCGGAGTGAACCACATCTAGCATAAGCTCCTGTTTAGTACTCTTACAAGTACTTGGATAATAAGTACTATTTTACCAAACACACACACATCAAGTAAACAAACAGCTGACATGCGAGTTTGCACTAACACATATGTCATTATGCAATAGGATTCTCACATTCCTGACTGTCGTAAACCCATTTAGGACCATTTGGTGAATTTAAGGTTATAAATAACGTCGTAAATAATGTTCAGCTTCTTGCAAAGACATCAAGGTATCACCAGGAGCCACAGGTACCAATTTTATAAACCTTATATGTAAATATATAATGAAGAGGTTTGACTCCCATTTATTTGGTTTTACATAAGAAACATATCAGGCATAACTGCTTTTGGAGATCAGAGAATCAGAGATATTTCCTCATTACAGAATCGGCATTTTAGACTGATTTCTGACGGACTCTTAAGGCTAGAGTAATGATGTCAGAAATTCAGCTTTACATCACAGCAGTAAATTGACTTAAAATGGATAAACCTGTTGCTTAAACCTGACTTTAAACTGATTTTGACTTTAAAAAGTGAGTAAACATGTTTTTTTTTTTAAAGCGATTAGTTGACTTTACTTAAAAACAGAGATGACAAAGGTACACACATCCTTTACTCAAGTAGAAGTACAGATACTCATGTTTAAAACGACTCTGGTAAAAGTTCAAATACTGACTACGCATTGGGCCCTATTATACAACCGGCGCAATAAGGCGCAAGACATGTATGGCGCGATTTGTTGCTATTTTCAGACCAGCGCAACCCTAATTTTTACGTTTTGTGCCACGTTGTTTAAATAGCAAAACTATTTGTGCCACTTTGTGGACTCATGGGTGTGCCAGTCTAAAAAAAGAGGTGTGTTAAGGCACATTGTTGGCGCGTTGCTATTTTGAGAAACTATAGACCACTCCACTGACCAACTACAAGCTGGTCTAAAGTCCAGCGCAGAGCGCGTTACTTATGCGCCTATGCAGGTTAGTACACACTGGATGTACAGCAATACACACATATCTTTACATATGAAAAAAAATTTAAGGATTCAAATGTTACAAAAATTATTATTTTCTCCATAAATATAAAAACCACTGCCTCCATGCCTTCTTCATCTCAGGGGGCTTTTTCAGCTTATTCATGACAATTTGCATTTGCTTAATTGTATAATATACGTATTATTTATTATATGTTTTTTATTTATATTTATATTATATTTATATTTGTTTTAATAAAAACAAGTTTAGATTTGTCCGTCTGTCTGGCTTTAGAGACGTCTGCATCACCATATGGGGATAAGAATAGGACGTGTGTTTGGAAATGGATTTTTGACCACACTTTATTATTGTTCATTTATTCGTTTGCTGGAAATTAGAACTGAATTTAGAAACAGTTTTGAAACAAATCTTTGCGCTTAACAAATGAAATTAAATATGTAGGCTAATGGATGCCTTCAGTAGAGTGCGTACAACACCATTTCCTTACTCCATGAAAGTAAAGCAGTAAAATAAAGAGTAAAAGTAAAGTAAAAATGTCCTTAATGCTTTTGCGTCATGCCCTTTAGACTTTGCGCCTAGATCATTAAAATAGAGCCTATTGTACTCAAGTAAATGTAACAGCCTCAAACATTTAGTTAAGTAAAAAATAGTGTTTCTGCAGTCTGTTTTTATCAAGTGTGATTATAAAAAATAGAATTAATTCATTTGTACCATTAGAGACCATTAGGCTATATTCACACTGTTCACTGCTGCCAAACAACTGTTTAAACCATTTATAAAAGTAATTTCTGCTTAATAGGTCCACAAAAAATGCAAAGCTCATGTGTGAGGCACTACAAAAGACACAAGACATGTACATAAATTCAATCAAGCGCATGTTTACACTGAATAACAATGGAAAAGCAGTGCATTTGAATAGAAAATTGCATGCATTCTGTGTGAATGGCCCCTTAGAATGTTCACCAGCCAATCAGAATCAAGCATTTAACAGCCATGTAGTATTGACCTCATTCTTGATGTACGAGTGGCTGCAGCCATTGCAATCTTTTTGGCTCGAGACTTCAGTCCTCATTCACTTCCATTGACTTTTAGACGTTAAAAACACTTTGTGTCTTCAGACGTTTTAAATGTTGTTATGCTGCTTGGTGTTCATTCATTCATTTTCCTTTGGCTTAGTCCATTTATTCATCAGGGGTCGCCACAGCGGAATGAACCGCTAACTATTCCAGCATATGTTTTACACAGCGGATACCCTTCCAGCTGCAACAGAGTACTGGGAAACATCCATACACTCTCATTTACACACATAAACTATAGCCAATTTAGTTTAATCAATTCACCTATACTGCATGTCTTTGGACTGTGGGGGAAACCAGAATACCCGGAGGAAACCCACTCCAACATAGGGAGAACATGCAAACTCCCAAAGAAATGCCAACTGACTCAGCCGGGACTCGAAACAGCGACCTTCTTGCTGTGAGGCAACAGTGCTAACCACTAAGCCACTATGCCGCCTCTGCTTGATGTTGCAAATGGATATTTTCTTATTATATAATTCTACTTTTCATGTATAGTCATGAACACAACTGTTTGTAGAGCAAGTAGTTTGACCGTTTTATGAAAGTTTGTTATTTCTAGTCATTTCTCTCATAGACTAAATCAGAAGTGCTAAAACAATCGGGGGAAAAAAACAAGCGCACTTCCACACAGCAGAATAAGCTCAATCTTATCAATAAAAGTATGAATCTTCATTTAATGACCCCTTTAATGTTCCATACCTGTGCAAAACAAGCCCACACTTGCCCACAGGCTGAAAAATTCTCCTCAGCAAAAGCTTCTTTTCCCAGAAACCCCGGCGGACAGGCTGCTCTGGGTGAAGCGTTTCTCTTGCAGGAGCAGTTTCAGGCCCGGTGGAGTGGAAATAATGCGTGTTGAGCGGTGTGAATGCGGGGTCAGAGCGCAGCCGAGGCCCCGCAGGAGCTGCAGTCATTCTCAATGGAGACCCGCACACTTCAGGTTCACTAGCAGAGTCATGAACCGTACAGTCACAAGACTGGAGTTATGAGGAGAGCTCTGATATGATCCACACAGACTGTCAAATTATAGGAAATTCAAGATGTGGAATGTGGAAATGAAGGTCTGCTCACATTGATTTTAATGCAGGGGAATGATGTGCTTAAATGTACGAAACAAGGTCTTCTGCGATTTTCTTCACTCTTTAAAAATAATATAAGAAATGCCTTTGAATGAACTGTTCAGGATAAAAACAAAGCAATTACAGCATAAAGTAAAATAAGTAAAAAATCTATTAAAAAGACGAAAATCTTTAATAAATACCTAAATAAAAAAAATAGAAAATAAACTAAATGAAAAAGAAAAAAAAAATACACCAAAATTGAAAAAAAAAACCTGTGATGTGTAAAGAAAGACCAAAAACAAAATAACTAAATAGAAAAAAAACATCAAATAAACTAAATAAACATTTAAAAATACAACAAAATAAAAAAGTAATAAATGTATATAATAAAAATAAACTGATTAAATTTGTATAAATAATTTTATAAGACCAAAAACAAAATAACTCAATTTTCATTCATTAATTTTCCTTCAGCTTAGTCCCTTTATTCATCAGGGGTCGCCACAGCGTAATGAACCGCCAACCTATCCAGCATATGTTTTACACAGCCCTTGTTGCCCTTCCAGGTGCAACCCAGTAACAGGAAACATCCATACACTCATTCACACACATACACTACGGCCAATTTAGTTTATTCAATTCACCTATAGCGCATGTGTTTGGACTGTGGGGGAAACCAGAGCACCCGGAGGAAACCCACACCAACACGGGGAAAACTTCACACAGAAATGCCAACTGACCCAGCCGGGACTTGAACCAGCGACCTTCTTGCTGTGAGGCGACAGTGCTAACCACTGAGCCTCACAGAAAGAAGGTCGCTGGTTCGAACCTCGGCTGGGTCAGTTTTCTGTATTTCTGTGTGGAGTTTGCATGTTCTCTCTTTGTTCGTGTGGGTTTCCTCCGGGTGCTCCGGTTTCCCCCAAAAGTCCAAAGACATGCGGTATAGGTAAATTGGGTAAGCTAAATTGTCTGTAGTGTATGTGTGTGAATGAGAGTGTATGGGTGTTTCCCAGTGATGGGTTGCAGTTGGAAGGGCATCTGCTGCGTAGCCGATATTTTTATCCTAATTTTGAATTATTTGTTTGATTCATCCCATCTCTAATCCTGCAAATATATTAAAATAAAATAAAAAATCTATACTCAATCTGTTTAGTGATGCATGATCTGTCCCACTAAAACATTGTATAGAAAAACCAAAAGAGAGAAAAAACAACAGGGCTCCAAATCCTTAACCTCAACCATATGGGCTCCAAATGATATAAACATCTCATTTATTTTATGTGTGCTGCTGTTCCTCCAAGGGAAATCCAGCATCTTAAAACGTCTTTTTAGCCCATTTAATGCAGCTCTAACTGTAAATCCCGACAACGCTAAACCACAATGAGGTGAATCAGGGTGATCTCTGGGTAATCAAAGAGCAACTCATGCAGAACTAATGTCCAGCCACAACAAAAACTGTCATTAAACACACTCAGTGGCTCAGTGGTTAGCACTGTCGCCTCACAGCAAGAAGGTCGCTAGTTCGGGTCAGTTTTTCTGTGTGGAGTTTGCATGTCCTCCCAATGTTGCTGCGGGTTTTCTGCCAGGTGCTCCGGTTTCCACCACAGTCCAAACACATGCGTGTGAATGAATAAACTAAACTGTGTGTGTGTGTGTGTGTGTGTGTGTGTGTGTGTGTGTGTGTGTGTGTGTGTGTGTGTGTGTGTGTGTGTGTGCGTGTGAATGTATGGGTGTTTCCCAGTACTGAGTTGCAACTGGAAGGGCATCCGCTGCGTAAAACATATGCTGGATAAGTTGGCGGTTCATTCCACTGTGGCGACCCCTGATGAATAAAGGGACTAACTTGAAGGAAAATGAATGAATGAATGAAGAAGGGTGTTCCTAAATGACCTTATTGAGGTTTGGGATGTGACGAATGATCGTCGGAAGAAATCGAGAACAGGATTGTGACATTATGTAAAGCATCATTGATTAATGGTAAACAGCAGCTGGAAACAGGACGTTCGTTCGCTGAACTCATGAAGTGTTGTGTCATGAAGGCTAGCTGACAGATGAAGGCTAATGTCATTAGGAAGCAATGTTTTAGTGAACGAACTGTTTAAAAACAACACAGCATCAATGAAAGCACAGCGATTATGTATAAACGTACAAAATAATGCAAGTGTTGTGGTGAATTCCGAGGCAAAAAAAAAACAAACAAAACAAAAAACACACAAAATAAAACAAACGAAAACAAACTGAACTGAACAAACAAAATGACTGAACGAAAATGAAACCAACAAAAAGCAACAACAACAACAACAACAACAACAAAATAAATAAATAAAAATGTAATAACAATTAAGAAAGAAAGGCAGACCATGAAAAAGTAAAAGGGAACAAAACAATATCCAAAGCCAATCCCCAAGAGGCATCAGCCTGCCACCATGTCTGTCTGTGATGTGACAGAAGCTTTTCCCATCTCACACATGCTGCTATCAACAGCTGAAGAGGAGATTCCTGCAGATCAGATGAAGCAGAGACGAGACACGCAGGCAGAATGGAAGGCAGAGAGACAAGTAGACATACAGACAGAGATACTGAACGGACAGACAGACAGGCAGATAGACAGATGGGCAGACAGACAGACAAACAGACAGACAGAAAGACTAAACGGAAAGACAGACAGACAGACTGAACAGGCAGACAGACAAACAGACAGGCAGACAGACGCGCAAAAAGACGGACATACAGAGAGTCTGAAAGAGACAGACAGATTGACAGAAAGACAGATGGGCGGGCAGACAGAGAGACAGACAGACAGACAGACAGATGGGCAGAAAGACAGACTGAACAGGCAGACAGACGGATGGGCAGACAGGTGGAAATACAGACAGACTGAACAAGTAGACAGACAGACTGACTGAACGGACAGACAAACAGACAGATGGGCAGATGAACAGATGGGCAGACAGAAAGACTGAACAGGCAGACAGACAGACAGACAGACAGACAGACAGATGGGCAGACAGACAGACAGATGGGCAGACAAGCGGACAGACAGGTCTACAGACAGGGAGATAGACAGACAGATTGAACAGGCAGGCAGACAGACGGGAAGGCAGGTAGATTGACAAAGACAGACAGATGGGTGGACAGACAGATGGGTAGACAGACAGACAAAATGGGCAGACATCAGAGCAGAAAGACGGGCTGGCAGACTGGCAGACAGACAAACAGACTGATGGGCAGACAGACAGGCAGGCAGAGAGACAGACAGGCAGAAATGCAGACAGACAAACAGAAAGATAGATGTCCCATGAGTGCAGGGGGTGAGTGTGAGGAGTGGAGGGTCAATATTCACCCTCAGGCTCGTCTGTGTGCTCAACAGCAGCTGGACGTTCAGCCTTCACAGCCTGATACACACATGTGCAATACTGGACACTACAGCACACACAGATACAGACACACCTGCTGTGCTGACTGAGGACCACTACAGCTCATGATGTCGTTTACACACACACACAGGCACACACACACACACGCACACCATTGAAACTAGAAACAATGACTTCCTCCTGTTTGCCATAAATATATGTTAAATATGTCAGCTATTTTTGGCTTCTTTATACTGGTGATTCTCAATGGTGGGTCATGACCTAAAATGAAACCTGAGGGCTAATTTTCCAGAGCTAGCTTGCATAAGGAATGAATTACTCACTCACTATCCTTCTGCTTAGTCCCTGATTGATCAGGGGTCACCTCTGGTATACCAACTCTGGTATATGTTTTATGCAGCGGATGCCCTTCCAGCCATAACACATTACTGGGAAACACCCATACATTCTATAATTCACACACATACTCATACACTACGGCCAATTTAGTTTTACCCAATTGGAGGAAACCCATGGGAATTCTAAATTACCATGTTGCTAACTTGGTTAGCATATAGTTAGCTAACATGTTTTGAGCACAAATTAGCATGTTTTTGACATTAATTTATTCAACAAACCTGACATTTTATGAAATGCATTTTACAGTCCTCAGTTTTGTGTTTTTTGGATTATTTTTGTGATCATCAAAAACATTATCTAATAATAATTCATAATGATGATTTGTGTTTCTTTTTTCTGACAGTCTGTTGTCATTTTAATGTTTCTGAACTCTGTCCATGTAGCTACAAATGTCCTACAAATGTATTTACTTATTTTTTCTCCCCCATTCCACCTGACTGATTACTGTTAGCATTACTAGTATGCGAATAAAAGCTGAAGTGAGCTCAGCTGGGGCTCCGACTTCTGGATAAAACAAAAGCATCCATTGTTCTCAACCCATCAAGCCTTGCAATCTGGAGTGTGTGTGATACTGGAACTATTCACTCGCCGGTTGCTATGCAGCCTGTTATAATTCCTCTTTTTTAGACAAACCAAAACCAAAATCGAAATCTCATCGACTTCAGGAGACTATCAGAATCATGAAGCTTCTCACACACACACACACATGCAAAGTTTAGATGGACATCAGTAATCTAATTATTTACCTTATTCTAAATAAGACAATATTATGGTTTAAGTGTTTACACAAGTTCTATTTAGCATATTTCTATCACCTTTCAATTTTACATGTGATCGTAGAAAGATCATTTAATGGCACACAATTTATTAATACTTCGAAGTAATTTAATTTAATTTATAAATTTAATTTTATATATATATATATATATATATATATATATATATATATATATATATATATATATATATATATATAATTCTGTACAGGTGAATTGGGTAGACTAAACTGTCCGTAGTGTATGAGTGTGAATGAGTGTGAATGGATGTTTCCCAGAGATGGGTTGCAGCTGGAAGGGCATCCGCTGCGTAAAACACATAACAAATAACCACTCATTACAACCGAGGTATGCAGAAGAGCATCTCTGAAGGCACAACACATCGAGATGGTCGATGGACACCTTGATGCGGATGGGCTACAGCAGCAGAAGACCACACCGCGTGTCACTCCTGTCAGCTAAGAACAGGAAACTGAGGCTACAATTCACACAGGCTCACCAGAATTGGACAATATAAGATTGGAAAAACGTTGCCTGGTCTGATGAGTCTCAATTTCTGCTGCGACATTCAGATTGTAGGGTCAGAATTTGGCATCAACAGCATGAAAGCATGGATCCATCCTGCCTTGTATCAATGGTTCGTGCTGGTGGTGGTGGTGTATTGGTGTGGGGGATATTTTTTGGCACACTTTGGGCCCATTAGTACCAACTGAGCATCGTGTCAACGCCACAGCCTACCTGAGTATTATTGCTGACTATGTCCATTCCTTTATGACCACAGTGTACCCATCTTCTGATGGCTACATCCAGCAGGATAACGCACCATGTCATAAAGCTCGAATCATCTCAGACTGGTTTCTTGAACATGACAATGAGTTCACTGTACTCAAATGGCCTCCACAGTCACCAGATCTCAATCCAATAGAGCACCTTTGGGGTGTGGTGGAACAGGACATTCGCATCATGGATGTGCAGCCGACAAATCTGCAGCAACTGCGTGATGCTGTCATGTCAATATGGACCAAAATCTCTGAGGAATATTTCCAGTACCTTGTTAAATCTATGCCATGAAGGATTAAGGCAGTTGTGAAAGCAAAAGGGGGTCCAACCTGGTACTAGTAAGGTGTACCTAATAAAGTGGCCGGTGAGTGTATATACAGCATTAATCAATATTTTGAGTTCACTTATTTTCTTTCACTTAGTTGCCAAAGCAACATTTCTCATTTTATGTTTTTACTTTTTTTTAAATTTTATTTTAACATACAACAATACTAATTTTTTTAACGGTATTTACAATGTACGTAAATAATTATATGTGGCAGAATTTAATCCTTTTCAGCTTACGCTTCCATTTAAAAAAATATTATAAAAAAAAAAAATTAAAAACATTTCATTCATTCATTCATTTTCATTTCGGCTTAGTCCCTTTATTAATCTGGGGTCACCACAGCGGAATGAACCGCCAACTTATCCAGGATATGTTTTACGCAGCGGATGCCCTTCCAGCTGCAACCCATCTCTGGGAAACATCCATACACACGCATTCACACTCATACACTACGGACAATTTAGCTTAACCAATTCACCTGTACCGCATGTCTTTGGACTTGTGGGGGAAACTGGAGCACCCGGAGGAAACCCACGCCAACACGGGGAGAACATGCAAACTCCACACAGAAACGCCAACTGACCCAGCCGAGGCTCAAACCAGCTACCTTCTTGCTGTGAGGCGAATGTGCTATCCACTGCGCCACCGTGAGGCATCATATTTTATTTAAATGAACTAACATTCAGCTTTTGTAGAACCACAGGAAAAACAGATCCCGGCTTTCTACACCCTCATCTGACATGTTGCCGTTTTACCTCTGCAACACAAAACCGTCTTTCCCATCACTGTAGGCCAGCAGGTGCCAGACGCCCACATATATCCATCATGTTATTCCTGCATTTGCATGGTCAACATCAAGCGTTTCATTAAAAGTGGATAAGCTCCTTTGCTACGAGTTGTACGTCCGCGTCTAAGCCAAAGAAAACAACTGGGTGAAAGTGTTTAACTCACTTGCTGAGAAAAGTTGAACTGGAAAAACACCTGAAACCACATCGAGCTGAACATGAGGTTGGAAAATAAAAAAAACCCTACACCCTCCAGTTTAGCAGCTGAGGTTTTGTCACGTAATGCAGCATTTTCAGAGCTCATCAGCCTTTTTATATACTGTGACCAATATATGTGCCAAATGTAATGCAGTACAATAGATTCCCTCTATTAGGACGAAGGATATTGAAATAAATCCTAAGGGTTTCACTGTAACTGTATGAACATAGTAACTAAAAATGGTTTCGTTGGTTGGTCTGTTCATTTACTCTTATTATAAGCCTAACTGCTATAGAGTATGACTTCAAAATTTAAGATAAATGTATTATCATTAAATGGTTTATTATGTCAATTGTTAACAGGTTTTTTTTTCGGAAGCTCAAAAAAAAAAAAAAAAACAATTCAGTTTTTGGCCAAGATACTCAACATGTAAATGGAAAAAACATATTGTTTGAATTAAAATGTATCAAAGTCAGTTGACCAGATCAGTTTATGTACTACTTGCTTGCACATCTACATGATACATTTGTTAAAGTTCTCAATTGTGACCTGGTAGTAGAGGTTCGAGATTTTCAAAATGCATCGCTATTCTCTCTTGAATGGATTCTAAGCTTAGTTGTTTTTTTACAGCAGATTAAAACTAGCTGTTAAAAACTAGCCTAGAGCGCCGTCTGATGTTAAAAACTAGCCTAGAGCACAGTCTTCTGGTAAAAACCAACCTAGAGTGCCATCTGCTGTTAAAAATCAACCTAGAGCACCGTCTGTTGTTAAAA
>CAIGQW010000298.1:8411592-8432071 GCA_903798125.1 Danio choprae | reverse complement strand
TGTGTGGAGTTTGCATGTTCTCCCCGTGTTGGCGTGGGTTTCCTCCGAGTGCTCCGGTTTCCCCCACAGTCCACAGACTTGTCTGTAGTGTATGTGTGTGAATGTGAGTGTATGGTTTTTTTTTTCAGTGATGGGTTGCAGCTAGAAGGGCATCCGCTGTGTAATACATATGCTGGATAAGTTGGCGGTTCATTCCGCTGTGGCAACCCCTGAGAATAAAGGGACTAAGTTGAAGAGAAAATGAATGAATGTTTCGGTGGTATTGATTTATTTATTTTAATCGATTCAGTAATATAAAAAAGTAGTTTAGACTTTAGTTTTTACTACAGTAAACTGGGGTATTGTAATATAATAAACCCTATAGTTGTAGAAAACTACAGTATTTGCTATTTTTATTTAACTTTTGCTGCTTGTTCAAACTACTTATTTAAAATGAACTGAATTAACACAATTATTCAGCTTTTTTTGGGACAACTTATTTGTTTTATGTTCAATCCACTTAAATCTGTAAAAACAACTAAGTTAACTTAATCGATTTTTGTTGGGACAACATGAAGGAATTGTGTGGAACCCAGCCTTTATGTCTGTCTGTCTGTCTGTCTGTCTGTCTGTCTGTCTGTCTGTCTGTCTGTCAGTCTTCTTCCTAAAAAAGGGGAAATCCAATATAATGTGCATTTCTTATTGAATAATAGGGACTAGGTGTTATGTTTATTCATATTTTGAATGTCTCTTCATTCTCTTCATTCTTCATATGTCTCTTGAGCTTGCCATTTCCTACGATGACAAGTCCCATCAGGTTTCGACAGCCTCACAAATAGCAAAAAATTATAGCCCGAAGCCAATTCCTGATGTCTTCCTCCATTGTATTACAATACAGTATGCTGTAAGGTTATTTTACATTCATTTCTAGTTGGTCAAATATTTGTCGCTGCTGCCCTCTACTGGTTGCTCTAGGAAACGCTGTTGTTTTATGTTGTCATCATGGTATTTACTGTCCAATCCTGCAAGTTTTAATCATTCATTCATTTTATTTTCGGCTTAGTCCCTTTATTAATCAGGGGTCGCCACAGAAGAATGAACCGCCAACTTATCCAGCACGTTTTACACAGCGGATGCCCTTCCAGCTGCAATCCATCACTGGGAAACATCCATACACACTCATTCACACACATACACTACAGACAATTTAGTTTTCCCAATTCACCTATACTGCATGTCTTTGGACTTGTGGGGGGGAAACCGCAGCACCCGGAGGAAACCCACGCAAACACGGGGAGAACATGCAAACTCTACACAGAAACGCCACCTAACCCAGCCGAGGCTCAAACCAGCGACCTTCTTGCTGTGAGGCGATTGTGCTACCCACTGCGCCACTGTGCTGCCCCCCTGCAAGTTGTAGTAAAAGTAAAATACACATTATGTACCCCACAAACGAGATTACATAACAATTTGGTAATCTTAAAACAAACTGTATTTTCTGTGTATGCACGTGTTGAATCTATTTATCTTTAAAAACCTTTATTTATTTATTTTTATTAAAATCCCCCCTGAGCCTCACGGTGGCGCAGTGGATAGCACGTTCGCCTCACAGCAAGAAGGTCGCTGGTTCGAGCCTCGGCTGGGTCAGTTGGCATTTCTGTGTGGAGTTTGCATGTTCTCCCCGTGTTGGCGTGGGTTTCCTCCGGGTGCTCCGGTTTCCCCCACAAGTCCAAAGACATGCGGTATAGGTGAATTGGGTGGGCTAAATTGTCCGTAGTGTATGAGTGTGAATGGGTGTGTAAGGATGTTTCCCAGAGATGGGTTGCAGCTGGAAGGGCATCCGCTGCGTAAAACATATGCTGGATAAGTTGGCAGTTCATCCCGCTGTGGAGACCCCAGATTAATAAAGGGACTAAGCCAAAATGAAAATGAATGAATGAATGAATGCCCCCATGTTAAAGAATTTTGGTCTGACTTGCAATTGAATGAAATGTAATTTTCACATTGATTTATGCATATTAACATTTATTTTTTTGGATCCTGATAAACAGAACAGATTATATAGACAATTCATTATTTTTTGTGGTGGAAATGTTAGACTCATAAATGAAAACTGTCTTCAATGTTTGCAAAAAAACTAAAAGCAAATGCAGAATTTTCCTTGTGATTTAAATAATTTAAGTACAATATTACAAAATGTTAAAAAAACTGTGAAACTTCATACAGTAATGTCTTTATGTAATTTTACAATTAATTCATTGTCCTCCATCTAATTCATTTTTATTCATTTAATAATTGTATTAGGGCCTCACAGTGGTGCAGTGGGTAGCACGATCGCCTTACAGCAAGAAGGTTGGTGGTTCGAGCCTCGGCTGGGTCAGTTGGCATTTCTGTGTGGAGTTTGCATGTTCTCCCCGTGTTGGCGTGGGTTTCCTCCGGATGCTGCGGTTTCCCCCACAAGTCCAAAGACATGCGGTACAGGTGAATTGGGTAAGCTAAATTGTCCGTAGTGAATGAGTGTGTGTTGATGTTTCGCAGTGATGGGTTGCAGTGAAGGGCATCCACTGTGTAAAACATATGCTGGATAAGTTGGCGGTTCATTCCGCTGTGGCGACCCCAGATTAATAAAGGGACTAAGCCGAAATGAAAATGAATGAATGAATGAATGAAATAATTGTATTAATATTATTTATAAATTTTCATTTTATTTCTCATTGTCTTCCTGTTTAAGCTTTGTACTCAATGCCGTCCAATGTTGTTTAACTGTTAAATATATTGTTTAATATGCAATCAAAAATAAAAAAGCTAGTTTTTGACAAACACACACAATAAAACAGATCAAAGTCCATGTTATCTGTGATTTATTATTAACAACATTATAATAATAATAATAAAAAAACAGTACAACACGTAATTAAGAACCTGTAGGGAGGGAGATGGTCCTGGCACATGGATTTTTAGCAGTAAACATTAGAGATTGTATATTGTGGTACATTCTCTAATTATACGCTGTGAAATCTGCAGTTTATATGAATTTGCATCCTACACTTGAGCACATACCAGCAGCACAAACCTGGACCATGTGTTTAAACGCATCATTGAAGTGATATAATAATAAAGGGAAGCATATATGGAGATGAATGTATATGTAAAATAAGCAAATTTACTGAATAATCTCCTGGTGTTAATGTTCAATCACAATGTTAATGTGACTTTCTTTTGTTTTGTTTTTTTGGAATTGACTTCTACTCGTATGCTTGCAAATAATGAAGACCGAGAAGGCAAACATAAGTGTAGACGTTTCATAACTGGTATTAGTATTCCTCATGTAAAAAGTCTTGTGCGAATGCACCCTATACAGCAGAAAAGTAAAAAAAGTGGCAATTTTATAATAATAACAATAATAATATGGCATGGAGTTTAATGATTTAAAGCAGACATGCTCAGATTTGATTATGAAAAGGAATAATCAACCCGGAAAATAATATAAATCTGTCATTATTTACCATTTCAAACCAGCATGTCATTTATTACTTTCCTCAGCTCTCCTGGTGTCACACCCTCTGCACGTTCCATCAGCCCCAATCACCATTCACACTCTCCATCCACTACACACCGCACACAGTCACCTGATTACTGATCACGAACACCTGTGCACTAACAACACTCACCTGCTCCAGCCATCACCCATGCACTATATATACTCACCCCTTCTGTTCACTCGTCGGCTGGAATCATCGTTGTATGGTCATCCTCTCCTTGTGCGCAGCCTGGTTTTCTTCCAAGTCTTCTATGACCGTACCCATCATTGAGGTTAACTCCTGTTACCTGTTTGCTCGACTACAAGGGAAGTGACTGTTTATCTTTCGTGACTGTTATCATCCATATGCCTGCTTGCACTACGGTGTGAAGACCATTGCTGTGTTTTAATAAACACCCTGAAAACTAATCCTTTCGTCTCTGTATTCTGTAATTGTGACACCTGGTTCTTCTTTTCAATATAATAGTGAAAGGGCAAAAAGCGCCATAAAAGTATCATGACTTCTTAAGTTACATGATCTCAACAACAGAGTGAGATTGAAGTTATAAATAATTATAACTTCAATTTGTTTTACTGAAAATCTAGCTATTGCAATGGTTTTATTTTTCTATTCCCAGGTTTTTTTTTTTTTTTTATAATGTTTGTAAAGGTGCAGCACGGTGGCTCAGTGGTTAGCACTGTCCCCTCACAGCAAGAGGGTCGCTGGTTCAAGTCCCGGCTGGATCAGTTGGCGTTTGTGTGGGGTTTGCATGTTCTCCCTGTGTTGGCTTGGGGTTCCTCCGGGTGCTCCAGTTTTCCCCACAGACCAAAGACATGCGTTATAGGTGAATTGGATAAACTAAATAGGCGAATTAATTCAAATATGAGTGAATCGCTATCTCTCTACATAATAGGGACACTTTAAAGTCCACATGAACCTAAAGCTGCACCCGCTTTTCAGTATTGTGATGCAGAAACTGAATATTAAATGAGAAAACAGTGGCTTGTTTTTTTTTTTTTCTACCGTGAGCTGATTGGATGTAGTAAAGTAGGCATTTTATTCCGAAAGGTCGGGAAATGAGTTTCAGGAGACTTATTACAACCTAAATGCTGATTTATACATCTGCGTCGAGTGATCAGTGTGACCCACAGCGCATGCCTTGCGTGTAGTTGTGCATTTATACTTCTGCGTGCTGTTTGTGTTGCTCTGCAATAGCACTTCTGAAACACTAGCTGGCAGTGAGGTTTTTATGTTCCTATGTGTCGAGTTACTTCGCGGGCGTTTTTTTTCCCCGCTACCTTTAAATAAAGTAGCTAAAACTCGCTCATTCAGAGGCGGGAACTGGCGGATGTGTAACAACTTTAATCATAAGGTAAACCCAAAACAACAGTTTCCATCTGGAGCTCCTTCACGGGACTCGACACTTGTAAACACTCGCTCCATCAGGCTCGCGGCTCTCAGCACCGCCCACAGTCGTCACCACTACCAAGCCGACTAATCACAGAGCTTGCATTATGCGGCGTTGCAATGTGTAGTTACATTTTTTGAGAGGTGAGCACAGCGAGGGGTCTGCGACCATGCGAAGGCTGCGCCAGAGGATACGCGTGTACTTAACGCAGAAGTATAAATCAGCCTTAACAGAATCCTCCTCCTCACCATTTCTGTTTGTTGTCAAACTGAAAGTAGGAGGGGCGTGGTTAAATATGTTAGCCACACCCATTACCTCAGACAGACGTAATCTGAGAATTGAACTGAACACAAAAAGAAAGTGCATTTTCAGATTTCAATTAAAGATTACAAGGGCAAACATTTTTTTCCTTCATGACATGCACAGATGAATTGTTTACCACAAAACTAGCGATATGAGCTAACAAAATCGATATGGTTAGTTTGGATTTCGTGTGCACTTTAAACTCTGCTGGACGGTTCAAGACTGAGCATGTCTTTAAAATAACAGTTGATGAATAATACACAAAACAATATTGAAGATGCACAAAATAAAAGCTGCTTCATTTTCCACACATCCTCAATTCTGTACGTCTACTCCTCTCGGTTTCTATGTTCAGACGACACACTAGGAAACAGTACATCGCTTTCCAAAGACAGGTCGCTGCCCAGACCTGCGATGCGGCTGCGCAGTAGGAAGTGAGTCCTCCGCTGGAGCAGCCGCTGTTGTTCCTGCTTGAGCTCTACATAGGAGCGAGAAAAAGTGTGGAAGATGGAGGTTACCGGAAACGCCATGAGCAGGATCCCACTTAGGATACTGCTAAGCGCCACCACCTGTCCCGGGATGCTGCGGGGCACCATATCTCCATATCCCACTGTGGTCATTGTAATAACAGCCCACCAGTATGTGGCAGGGATGCTACTGAACTCTCTCGTGGCTGCGGCTTCATTTTCTATCAGGTAGAGCAGTGGGGAAAAAAGCGCTATAGCGACGCACAGGAATAGCAGGAGTAAACCGAACTCTCGTGTACATCTACGTGCTGTCAAACCAAGCGTTTGGAGTCCCAGTGAGTGTCTTGCCAGACGCATAACGTAGAGGATCCGCAACGCCCGCAGAACGCGCAGCACAAGGCCCACTTTGTCCAGGTAACTGCTGCCCGAGCCCAGCCGCTTCTCCCCAGTGGAGGTGCTGTCCACCACCAGTGTGATGTAGTAGGGCAGGATGGCGATGACGTCAATTAGGTTTAGCGGCCGGCGGAGGAAGGCAAGCTTGCTGCGGTCCTGGATGAAGCGCAGAGTGAACTCCAGCGAGAACCAGGCCACGCACACCGTCTCCACAATGAAGATGTTGTAGCACATCTGAGAGCATTTGCCCTGGAATACAATTGAGAAAATGTAGCTTGTTATACAGTTGAAGTCAGAATTATTCGCCCTCCTGTGAATTGTTTTTTTTTTTTCATTCTTTTTCAAATATTTCCCAAATAATTTTTAACAGAGCAAGGAATTTTTCACAGTATTTCCTATAATATTTTTTATTCTAGAGAAAGCCTTATTTGTTAAATTTCAGCTAGAATAAAAGCAGTTATTAATTTTTTAAAAATCATTTAAGGTCAATATTATTAGCTCCTTGAAACTATATATATATATATATATATATATATATATATATTTTTTTTTTTTTTTTTTCAGATTATTTACAGAACAAACCACTGTTTTACAATAACCTATTTACCCTAACTTACCTAGTTAACCTAATTAAGCCTTTAAATGTCACTTTAAGCTGAATACTAGTATCTTGAAAAATATCCAGAAAAATATTATGTCCTGTCATCACGGCAAAGATAAAATAAATCAGTTATTAGAAATTAGTTATTAAAACTATTATGTTTAGAAATGTGTTGTAAAAATCAGCTTTTCGTTAAACAGAAATTGGGGGAAAAAATATACAGGGCGGCTAATAATTGAGAAGGGCTTATAATTCAGACATCAAATGTAGACTACTTTTAGGATTCCTTAAACTGATGAAAACAGACCTTTTAGATTAACATTATCGTCATTAGATGTGTGTACGAGGTTATGAAATGCAGTTAGCACCTTACCACCAGATATAGTAGAGCTTTCAAACAATTAATCACAAGCAAAATAAAAGTTTGGATTTACATAATGTGTGTAAATAATATAAATAAATAAATATAAAATAAATAAAAGCCAATAAAAAAACAAAACCAAAATATTTACATAAAAAAAAAATCACATGTATATATTTGAGAAAATGTTTATCTTCACCATGATGACAGTACATAAAATTTGACTAGAAATTTTACAAGATACTAGTATTCAGCCTAAAGTGACATTTAAAGGCTTAACTAGGTTAATTAGGTTAACTAGGCAAGTTAAGGTAATTTTCTTGATAAGGTAAAAGACTTCTCAAAAATAAAAACAAATTATTTTGCTTACCCCATTGGGAGAATATTTCACTTGTTTAAAAAAACAACCTCACTTAATTATGGCACATTACTTCTTAAAACAAGACAATATGTTTTGCTTGTCTTTTGCTTCTTTATCCAAAGTGCTTCTTGATTTAGGAATTATTAGATATTTAAACTAGAAACAAGACAAACTAATCAAAGTAAGAAAAGCATTTTTCTTGCTATATATATATATATATATATATATATATATATAGATATATATCAATCATACGTTTTTGTAGCCTGACTCCTAATCATAATCAAGAAAGTCATGTAGCCTAATCATCAAATATTTTTTTATATGTATTTTCTGTATCACAGTGTTCAACCGAGGCTTGAGGCTAAATAAACAGTGACTGGATTTGTATTTTGGATGTAAAAAAAGAAAAGAAAAGTAGTTGTACTACTGCTAGTAGACCACTAGAGGAAGACACGGGTTCATAGAAACACATCTATCCTCAATACTGAACATCTCAAGAACTTTTGCGGCACTTTATTACTATTTCACCTCATCTCACCTCACACCTCCCCGTGTCTTTTTCGTTCTCACTAAATCCCAGGATTGCACCTTTAACACTAACAAAATGTGTTGATTGTGGAACAGTAAATGAATTCAGCTGGGAAAATGCTGCCGGTGAAACTGAACATTACACCACATTTAATAAATATTGATTGCATGCTTACTAAAATTTACAATGATGTCATGTTAGAACTATTAGCATATTTACATTATGTGTTTATTCAAATGGTCACACTTCACAATAAGGTTGTATTAGTTAATGCTAGTTAATGATAACATGACAAGCAATACATTACAGTATTTGTTCATGTTAGTTAATGGAAATAAAGTTGTTCATTATTTAGTTTATGTCAACTCACAGCGAAGTAACTAATGTTAACGAGGATGACTTTGGATTTTAATAATGCATTAGTAAATGTTGAACTATGATTAATAAATAAATGCATGCATGGTTCATTATTAGGTCATGTAAGTAAATACATTAACTAATGAAACCTTATTGTAACGTGTGACCATTCAAATAACGTTATTATTATTATTATTATTATTATAAACCTCTATTCTAAATATCAACAGGAATTCAGATGAAGGCAATGCTAAAATATGAAAAAATATTATTCAGACTTTTCAGAAAGTACTGGAAACAAAACGATAAAACGTGCGGGAAAAATTCCTACAGTCCCTCCACCCCCCCTACCCCCCTCCACGTTAGATTCCTATAAATAGCCTGTGCCACACACAACGAACATAATTGATGAAAATAGGAGCCTCCGTAATGCCGTTGCTACACTATGTTGGTTTAATGCCTTATTGAATTTGCAATGCTCTGTTTTCCTCTGTTCCTGGAGCAGCCATTTTCATTATTTCATTATGACTGATGTGAGCCGAGACAATGGGTGTCTTAATTCGATTAGCGAAAGAGCTGGTTTTAACGTGCCAGTCGGTCTAATTGCCGCAAATTATTTCTGGAAAAAGATGACCTCTGCTTTAGCAGAAGCGTATATGCTGGAGCAGATGTCCTCTGGTTTTTGAGTCTGGTTGACTGTGAACTTGATGAATGGAAGTGTGCTGAATCGTGTTCTTTATTCCTGCAGAGATGAGCCTCAGACACCTGCAGATCATTTTTTGAGTGAACTTAAAAACGTTGATTAGCTGGTTCACGTGTGTTTGATTTCCAACTACACTCAACAGGAAGCTAGATCAAACCCCAATTAAGTATTTTGCTTACACAATTGGGACAATTTTGTGTTTAAAAGACATCTAATAGACATCCAAAGATTACGCAAGCCTATTTCCGTCAGGTAAGTAAAAAAGTTTAAATTATTTGTGAAGACATTTTGAAAAGAAATAGTGACTTTTAAAGTTAAAATCTAATTACACTCAAAAAAAAAACAATTTTTGCTGCTTGTTCATATTTCTTATTTAAAATGAGCTGAATTAACACAATTCTTGAGCTTTTTTGGGACAACTTAATTGTTTCATGTTCAATCCGCTTAAATTTATAAAAACAATTGAGTTAACTTAATTTGTGTTGGGACGACATGAATGAATTGTGTGGAACTGATTACTTAATAGTCAAAATTACGTCTTACTAAATCGAAATTATGACTTACTAAATAAATATATGACTTATGAAGAATATAAGACATATAAGAATAGTTTGCCGAAATTATGACATGAAGGTAATAATTAGTAATAATTAAAAGTACTAATTAAAAATGTAATAATTAAATTACACCAGTAGGTGGTGACCTAAGTTTATTCATTCATGAAACCACGTCCGCCGCCCCAGCCACCACTCACCCCCCACCCTTTAGTTACGATGACTCCTACCACTTCACTGCCCCAATATCCCCCTACAACGTCACCCCCCCCACCCCACGGTTCTTTAATTACAATGACAAACCCCCCTCAGTATCGATGATTCCCAAACCGCCCCCCCCCCCATCAGTTACGACAACTCCAACAATCCCCCGACCCCAATCCCCTCATCTCTTATGTTATGACGACTAATTCGACTTTTTAATTCATAATTTTGACTTTAAGTCAAGACGTCTAACAATAGTCCAAAACTAGACTAGTTATCAAATATACAGGAAAGAATGACTACACATTTCAGAAAGAAATCACACATGTAATCATTTGTTTCTCTGTATTTGATGACATTATATATATATGATGATATTATGTATATATATATATATATACACACACACACACACAGTGCTCAGCATATATGAGTACACCATCACAAATCTCTCATTTAAATGAATATTTTCTATAGGATGCTTTACAATATTATATTTGTGCATATACATTAGTTTAGTCAGTACTGAAGCCAAATCTGGAGCTAATCTAACAAAATAACTTACAATAATGGTTAAAAAATTAGACGCCCAAATTTATATGCTTGGGAAAAATATTAAATAACATTTTCAAAAATAGCAAAAATCAAAAGAAACAAAAAAATATAAACAATTTTGTTGAAATTTTGTAGTTTGCATTTTTTTTTTGCAATATTTTGCTGGAATTCAAATGTATTTTCTTTCCATTTCTAAAGATGTTCTGTGACTAAAATAATATTTTTATAAATATATCTGTTTAATAAATCTATTTTGTTCAAATGCACCAATATAAATTACCCATATTGACTGAGAAATAGCTAAAAATATTCATTTTCAAAATGGGGTGTACTCAATATATGCTGAGCACTGTATATATGTACTGGGTTGCGACTGAAAGAGTATCCGCTATGTAAAACTTATGCTTGAATAGTTGGTGATTCATTCCACTGTGGCGACCCCTGATAAATAAGGGACTAAGCTGAAGGAAAATGAATGAATGAATATATATACATATAGAAAATAAAATTACGAATATCACTTTTAATCAAATTTATGCATTAATTCTGAATTAAACCCAAAATTGGACTCCAAATGCATACTCACAGTCTCCTCCTCCTCCCTCATGGCAGGCATGGTGCTTATAGACAGATTGATGGCTGTTATTGTGACGAACAGGACCGACAGGCAGGCAAAGATTTTCCCTGGCAGCCCAGAATGTGGTTTCTCCACCATGTCCCTCAGTTTCCCCATGCAGTGTCCCAGACGAGACTCCCCGGCCAAACCGCTCTCGCTGTCGTCTTCATCCTCCTCGTCCTCCTCTGCCACGCGCTCTAGCTCGTCACACTCCTCCACCCGCTGCAGGAGCCTCCGCCGACAGCACCACTCCAGACGCTCCTCTGGGACACCCCAGTACAGCAGCTCCTCCTGGAAGGACAGAGCGCACATCTCCCGCAGAGAGCGCAGTTTCCCGGCCCGTAGGAAGGTCAGGATGGTGCGAAAGGCACAGGGACTCCGGTCGAAAAAGAACTCATTGTGGACCACGTCATAATCGTCGCATATGTGCATGATTTCGTCGAAAGTGCTGCACAGACGCAACTGTCCCAAACGTGATAGGGGGAAATCCTCCAGAGTGGTCCAGGGGAACTGGTAGCGCAGGCCACCCACATTGATGATGACGTGCAACCGCTGGGCGCAGGACGGCAGGGTGGTGTCGGGATGAAGGGCATCGATGAAGTTTGGGTCGGTTGGAGGCAGTCGCTGCGCCCGTTTGTAATAAACCCCTTTGAGAGCCTCCTGCTCGTGGACGGGTGGAGCGTTCAGAGAGGTGTCGGAGGTGCAGCTTAGGGCGCTGTAGTCGTAATCCGAACCATCGCCTGCCAGTAAAGTCATCTTTCTGCTCAGTCACATGCCGGAGTCCAGAGCGTCCTCTCACAGAGTGACCTGAGCAACGAGATGGACAGCACATTACTGAACACACATTATGGAGGATTAGTCTGTCTGTCCATCCATCTATCTACCTAGGCCATCCATCTATATATCATCCATTCATCATTGATCCATCCGTGGATCCATCTATCTATCCATCTGTTTTCTATACATACATCTATCTATACACCAATACATTTATATCCATCCATCCCTCTATCCATCCATATGTAATTGATCTATTCATGCATTTATCTATCATCCATCTGTTTCTATACATCCATGAATCTGTCCATCCATTCCTCTATCTATCTTTCTATCTATCTATCTATTTATCTATCTATCATTGATCCATCCATTTATCTGTCCATCCCTCCATCCATGCATTTATCCATCCATCCATCTATCCATCCACCCACCCACTCATCCGTTTATCCATCAATCTGTCTATCCATTCATCTTTCCCCCATTCCTGAATCCATCCATCCATCCATCCATCCATTCATTCATCTATTTATCCATTTATCATTCATCTGTCAATGAATCCATCTTTAATTTATACATTCATCTGTCCATCCATTCATTCATCCAGCCTTCCATCCATCCATCCATCTCTCAATCTGTCAATCCATCTGTTATCTATGCATCTATCAATCTGTCCATCCATGCATCCATCCATCTAGAAATAAGAGCTATAGGCTTCCCCAGTTGCAGCAACCATTTGTATTATTATGTTGGCTTGACTAACGCCATCCATCCATCCATCCATCCAGCCAGCCAGCACTTAAAATGTTGTCAACTTTCCCAAATTTCAAGAGATTTAATGTGAGGCTTAAAATCTCAAAAACCCATTTAATCATTCATCTGGTACAGCTTGTGTCTTGTTAGTGTTAATTGCATTGCATTCTAATGGACAAGACTGATATTATGTGATATTAAACACATCTTTTGTGGTTAGGTGTAAATATCTGGCCTTGTTTACTTACATTGTAATCATATAATAAACACTAACTCAGAATATTCCTTTCAAAACTGGATGTGATAAAATGTTAGAGGCACATTCAACCAAGCAAACCAATTTCAGGACAAACAAAAAGTACTATAAAATAGATGAATGAACTCGGTCACTAAAATGAAAGACCTATCCGGAAGAGGTAACAAGATGAAGCAAATGCTATTATAATAAGTGGCTGCCCATGAGATGTTAGGCTCGGCCGATGACATCACTCATGTCCCTTTTCCTCCCGTAATGCACTAAAAAGGACTTTCTAATGGACACAAACCTCCCGGGTTCAGCTAATCAATAATCCTCTGTTTACTTTTTGGTGTGGGGGGCGGGTGGGGAGTTGGGGGTGAGGTGGAGGCCTGCGATTTTAAATCCAGTAGAGTGCAGTAGTCAATTCTACTGCCATTTTGGCTTTCTTTTTTGAACACGCACAGTGTTCAGCAATGTTATTACGATTATTATATATTCAGAAAAAGAAAATCCATCTATCTATCTATTATCTATACATTCATTTGTCCATCCATCTATTTATCCATCTGTCTGTACATCCATCCATAAATGCATTTATCTGTCAGTCCATCCATCTATCTATCCATGCCTCCATCCATATATCATTGATCTATCCATGCATCTTTTTATCCATCCTATCTATTATCTATACATTCATCCATCCATGCATCCATCCATTTATTCGTCAGTCTGTCCATCTATCCATCCATGCATTTATCTGTCCATTCATCCATCCATCCATCCATCCATCCATCTATATACCACTGATCTATCCATGCATCTATATATCTATCCATCCATCCTATCTATTATCTACTGTATATATTCATCCATTTATGCATCCATCCATCTGTCCATCCATCCATCCAACCAACCATCCGTCGATACATCCATATACCATTGATCTATCCATGCATCTATCCATCCATCCTATCTATTATGTATACATTCATTTGTCCATCCATCCATCCATCCGTCCGTCCGTCCGTCCGTCCATCCGTCCCTCCATCCATCCATCCATCCATCATTGATCTATCCATCCACCCATCTGTTATCTATACATCCATCAATCTGTCTATCCATCCATACCATTGATCTAGCCATGCATCTATCTATCCATCCAATCTATTATCTGCACATTCGTCCGTCCATCCATCTGTCCATACATCTATCTATCCATCCGTCTGTCCATCCATCCATCCATATGTCATTGATCTATTCACCCATCTGTTATCTATACCTCCACCAATCTGTCCATCCATCCATCCATCCCTCAATTTATCCATTCATTTATCATTGATCTATCCATGAATCCATCAATCTATCCATCCATTATCTATATTCATCTAACCATCTGTCTATCCATCCATCTGTTATCTATACATCTTTTAATCTGTCCATCCATCCAGCCGTCCATGCAAAAAAAAAGAGCTATATGTTTCCCGTTGCGTCTGATACAACTTGTGTACTGTATCAGAATTGAAACTCTGTTTAGCTTGTTAAAATGTTAACTGCTTTGCACGGTAATAGATAAGACTGCCGTTAAATTTACAGAAAAAAAGGTTAGTACGTGATTTTTAAATGATTTTAATGTTAACATTGTTTTGTGGCAGAAAAAGTCTTAAAGTTTGACCAACCATCTACATCAGTTGATTTTGACCGCACAGGGCGTTTATCTGCATCTATTTAATCTGCTGTTTTTGGAGCATCTGGGAGCTTCGGCTAAGCTGCTCTGTGTTCTGCCAAGGAACAAACCCTTGTGAAACAAGTGAACAGAATATCTTGGCACACAAACATCTTAGCCTGTGATAGCCTGCGACAGGATGCATTTCCATCCAAGTAAGAGTGTGAAAATGAAGAACTCGAGCGCTTCCAACACCTCTTTATCAAACCCGCCTCAAATGTTCACCTACACAAGCTGAGTTTTTTCAACCTTTGGCACCATTCTTGAAAAAACAATGCAAAACTAAATGGATTTGAAGTCTCAGGTTCAAATCAAACACATTCACCATCCAGACTAGGTTGGACAACAATTAAGAACTGGCTGCATTTATTACATATGTTTACTTGTTATACATCTAATTTATATGCTAAGGCAAAAACTAAAAGACCACTTGAAGATTCTCTAAATTCTCTCATTTTCGCTAGACATACGATTTATAATCATGTGCTTATGTCTAAGTAAAATATATTTTAAGTAAAATATAGTTTGTGTTTCATTCTGTAAACTACTGATGATTCTCAGACACACACACATTTATAAATGTAATTTACACCACAGGCTCATTGGAAAAATGTGCCTCAGCCTACATTACTGTGAAACTGCAAAAACGTACATACATTTCGCTGCAGTTTCTAGATAAAATGAACACTAGGGGTCAGTATGATGCTAACGACTTTTTGTTCTTTTTCACATAAATTATATTTACAGGGACATACTAATCAACGTATAAAAGATCATTTGCATGCAGCTCTTTGCACAACAACAAATAAATACAAAACACCTAACGTATTTCAGATTTGCATACATGTAGACAGTGCCCTCTTGTGGATTTGTCATATGAAATGTGCAACAAAATGTACCCAGAGCAACGTATTGCAGGTTTCGTAAAAACATGGGCAGAGGCATGTATATTCAATGGTCTTTTTTTTCCCTCATAAAAATAAAATAACAAAGGGCCAAAAAAAAGTCTAAATAATATAAAAAGTACCATGTTTTCTGAGGTTCATGTAGTTTTTAAGACAACACAATGCTAAGATTTTTGCTGCTTGTTTGAACTACTTATTTAAAATAAGTTGAAACAACATGGTTGTTGAGGTTTTTTTGGGACAACGTAATTGTTTTTTGTTCAATTCACTTAAATTTGTAAAAAAAATGATTAAGTTAACTTAATCGATTTGTGTTGGGATAACACATGAATTGTGTGGAACCCCAGCATTTTTTTTACAGTGCAATTTGTAATGAAAGGTCAGGTGGCAACAGAGATGGAGTTCCACGTGCAGCTTTATTTTGCTGCGTGTTAAGGCGCATTGTTGGCGCGTTACTATTTTGAGGAACTGAAATAGGCCGCGCCATTGACCAACTAAAAGCTGCTCTAAAGTCCAGTGCAGAGGGTGTTACAACAATGCGCCTTACAACAATGCGCAATGCAGTGCAGAGGGTACAACAATGCGAAACGCTTCAGTCCAAAACGCTTACACATTGCTTAATACACACAGGATACAGCAATACACAAATATCTTTACATATGAAAAAAATTAAAGGATTAAAATGTTACAAAAATTATTATTTTCTACATAAATATAAAAACCACTGCCTCCATGCCTTCTTCACCTCAGGGGGCTTTTTCTGTTTATTCATAACAATTTGCGTTTGTATAATATTATTATTACTACTATTATTTATTATATGCATAATTATATTTGTGTTAATAAAAACAAGCTTAGATGTATCCACCTGTCATCACCATATGGAGATAAGATTAGAACGTGTGTTTGGATACGTTTTTTGACCACACTTCATTATTATTGATCATTTATTTGTTTGCTGAAAATTAGAACTGAATTTAGAAACAGTTTTGAAACAAATCTTTGCGCTTAACAAATGAAATTAAATATGTAGGCTAATGGATGTCTTCAGTGGAGTGCGTACAACACCGTTCCCTTATTCCACGAAAGTATAACAGTAAAGAGTAAAAGTAAAGTAAAGAGAAAGTAAAGAGGTCGAATGGAGGAGGCTCGTCTTTATCCTTGTGCTGCAGATGGTCTGTTTAACTGTTTTTTCGCTAGTGAAGCGTTCAGTTTTTCTACTTACAAAGTCCGCCATGTAAATAGCAAATGCGCCATGGCGCGAAGCAACAGACTCTTAAAGGGAATGGGAGATGAGACTCTGATTGGTTTAATGCACGTTATGCTCAAAACACACCCAGAACTCATTAAGAGCATAAGCACAGTCCTGTTAGACCATGCGCCGGGGCGCAAAGCGTATTTTTCCATCCTTAAAATAGCAAAAGTGGATTCGAACATGTCCTTAATGCTTTTGCACCATGCGCTTTAGACTTTGCGCCTAGATCATTAAAATAGAGACCCTTGTCAATAATTTTTTTTTTTACAGTGCATATAAAACTAATGCTGAATGTCAATTCGTTTAAATTCCATTTCCTGTCTTCTACCTCAATGCAAACTCAATTGGAATTTAAAAGTCATTTTCAATTCGATTTGGTGCTCAAGGCTGCTCCCAGATGCTTCATTCCCTCATGGCCAGTGTCCAAACTAATTAAATCAATTACCATGATTAAGCTGTAATGGGTTCACAAGTCTCAAATTAGTGTCTGCGGCCCTGTGTGTTCAGGGTCCAAGATAGGAGCCTTCGGGCTGCTAAAATCAGGAAGCGTGTGCGTCACTGCATGCTTATTAGGCACCTGCACTGTCAGTCGCCAACAGATAATGATCACGCTTTGCCTTTTGTTTCCGACCTGTCAAATTAAGCATGCACTAAAACCACTGATCGTCCGCTGCCTTTCCCGCTTTTATCTTCCACTCACGCCGGCCTTTATCTTAAGGAAGGTGGAGCATCAAAGTGGGAGTGATATGAGAATAAGTGCATGAGAACACCAGGTCAACAAACTCACACAGCGACAGGAAGAGATGTGTGTGGAAAATGGCAACAGGTGGCATAATAAGCTGGCACAACTTATCAGTAGGCCCACATGGAATCTGCGTGCACAGAAATCCGCAGATTTCCACAGATTTTTACTTGTGTAAATGTGTGTAAATTTATATTTATTCTGTTTTTAAATTCATTCCAGTAATATTATTGACTAATATAAACAATTTTAAATTAACGATTTATTTACTTTCCTTCAGCTTAGTTCCTTTATTCATCAGGGGTCACCACAGCGGAATGAACCGCCAACTTATCCAGCATATATTTTACACAGCAGATGCTCTTCCAGCTGCAACCCATCACTGGGAACATACACACTCATTCACACACATACACTACGGACAATTTAGTTTACCCAATTCACCTACAGCGATTGTCTTTGAACTTGTGGGGGAAAACAGAGCACCTGGAGGAAACCCACGCCAACACGGGGAGAACATGCAAACTCCACACAGAAACGCCAACTGAAAAAAGTCTTGTCAACCCCAATTGTAAGAGCAACAAATAATAACTTGACTTCTAGTTGATCATTTGGAAAAGTGGCAGAAGGTAGATTTTTCCGGTGAATCATCTGTTGAACTAAATCACAATCATCACAAATACTGCAGAAGACCTATTGGAGCCCAAATGGACCCAAGACTCTCGCAGAAATCAGTCAAGTTCAGCTTAAATTCAGTATGAGTATGTGCGAGAGATCTGCAGAGTGGATGGCAACATCAACAGCCTGAGGTATCAAGACATTTGTACATTACATTGCAAACCACAGGAGAGGGCAAATTCTTCAGCAGGATAGCGCTCCTTCTCATGCTTCAGCCTTACTGTCCTAATTAAATAATTAAAAATCAAGGCATGATCATATTTTATTTTGGTAAAATAAGCGTAATCTAGAGGCCTTTGCCTTTCACGTAAGCCACTTCTGATACCAAATGATCAACTAGAAATCAAGTTATTCTTTGTTGTTCCTAAAACTTGGATAGGCGACAAGACTTTTGTCAGGAAGTGTATGCATTTTCATCTAATATTACTTGTGTTAACCCTTTTCACACAAGTTCAAAACCACATCAATTGAGCATAACATTTGTTTTTGCAAAATAATGGATTTTTCTTTGAACTTTGGTGTTTTCATCACTCATTTCTCATCATTCAGTGATGGAAACCCAGCTAGTGGCTCTCGTATCTCGCTGAGAGCATCCTTACCCGTTGCCTGTTATTCTGGAATATGCAGCAGACTTTAATATATGTATCTTAGTTTTGGTTTTATCTCCTGTTCGAGCTTTAAACTCATTACTTACATAGCAAATAGATTAGGGAGAGTTGAGAGAGTCGCAGAGACTTAAGAATTGAATCGGACCAAAGTTAGGGCTGCACAATATTGGAAAAACATTGCGATATATATTGCAATATGAATACCAGATGACTTGAATATCTCTATTTGCGAAGAGTTAACAATTTTAGATTGATTGGGATATTGTGCATCAGCATAAAATCTAATAAGCCAATTAAAACCATAGATAAATACAACAAAGAAAAAGATACAATTGAAATAAAACAGCGGTTTATCGTTTTCCGTATTCAGCTACAATAATTGAATAAAAAAAATAATAATTCAATAAAATGAATCCCTATTAAAGGTAGAAACAGTACGATTTCTTATACCTGAATGCTTTTAAAATCCTCAGGCATTAAAAACACATGCAAATGATACATTTTCATACAGACTCAACATTGCATATCCTGCGATGTGACTATTGCAAATGATCACATGGCGATATCGATGATGAAACGATATATTGTGCAGCCCTAACTAAAATGAGATCGTAAACAAGAGATGCAACCAAATTAATTGATCACTGAAACTATACCAAGACATTGCTTTTCCTTGCCATTTTATCTGAAAGTAACGATTCTATTCTCCTTGACTCATTGGATAGAAACAGTGCTTTGTTTACAAATATTTTATGCAATATTCCAGATTTGAATCTAATTTGCATCTTTGAATGGAAACATAGCTAATAACACACAACCCTTAGAAACCCTTAAACCCTTAAAGTACCTTAGAAATGGTCCATTTGTTTTTTTAAGTTGTATTTTAGGTGTTCAAAAGCCACATACAATAGCTCAGTTATGAGAATTAATGCGGTTTGCTGTTATTGACATAAATCTGCATGTGCAATTGTTTTCTTCAATTTCAGTCCTTTAAAAGCTATCAGAAATATACTTGAGATATACTTTTGTGAGTTAAATGTATTTTCTATTGTATGTTTATGGTGCCGTTTCATTGTCCAACACATTCTCCTCCACGGAAGAAAGAATGCCAACATTTTTTCGAACAACAAGTGGATGAGTAAACAATGACACAGTTTTCTTTTTGGTGAACTATTCCTTGTCAGATGCGATGCGGATGGACAGAATGAAAAATAGAAAAGAGCGAACCTTTGAACCGCAGCATGGGTAGCAGTGAGTTTGAAGCGTTTATTCCTCTCTGACGCAGCGAGATCACAGCTTTGCTCCAGGGCTTTTTCTCCAGATTGCCTCTGAGTCACAGGACTGTGATTCTGGCAGTAACATGCCGAGCACACTTTCCAAAGCTAACATCGCTAACCTTCATCATCTACAAAAACTGAATCCACTGCCTTCAAAGAACAGCTCTTTCCGAAATGAACATTTTGTCATCATTTACTCGCCCTCGTGTCTTTTGAAATGTACAGGTATATTATTTTTCTTTCATCCACGATAGAAAAGGAGATATTTCTAGGTTAATATTCAAACCGACATCAACATTTATATCAAACCAACATTGAAAAACACATCAAAAATGCTAATCGATTTGATGTCAAAACCTTGATGTCCATTTGACATCCACATATTGACGCCCTTTTTACCACCAAAATAATGACACAAAGTATTATATAAGAAAAGTTTTATTCAGGGCCTCACAGTGGCGCAGTGGGTAGCACGTTCGCCTCACAGCAAGAAGGTCGCTGATCGCTGGTTCGAGCCTCGGCTGGGTCAGTTGGCGTTTCTGTGTGGAGTTTGCATGTTCTCCCTGTGTTGGCGTGGGTTTCCTCCGGGTGCTCCGGTTTCCCCCACA
>CAIGQW010000298.1:8376123-8401592 GCA_903798125.1 Danio choprae | reverse complement strand
TAGTGTCGAGTGTAAAATGAGATAAATTTCAGATAAACAAAATGCAACATAAAAAAATATAAATATATATTATATTTATTTTTTAAATATTTATAAAGTGATACTGTTCTAATGCATGTTTTGTGAAAATAACCTTAGTACACTGTAAAATATGCTGGGTTGTTTTAACTCAGTGTTGGGTGAAATATGAAAAATATTTCAGATAAACAAAATGCAACAAAAATATGTTGAGATAAACAAAATGCAATACAAATTGAATGTAAAATGATAACCCAACAATTGGGTTTGTCCACATTTCACTTAATGTCGGGTTAAAACATCTCAGTATTTTTTAGTTACTTTTTCTCAGTTTGTTTAAGACAGACCCATATTTTATCACAAAATTGAACACCTATGTTCACAAAATGCATGCATAATGAAAAATTAACAACCTTGTTAAAAAATCCTGCATTCCTAGCAAAACATTAACTTAACCCCCCCGACTCTGATAAAAAGGGCTGAGTATACCAATTCAAACAGCATGATGCACCATCTGATCTCCAGTTCTTGTCTATATGCTAATTAGTTCAACTCGATCAGAACAGCACAAACCACGACCCGAATTACATAACAATTACATAAGGCTCAAGTCCGGCAGTTGTGTGCATTACAGCACATTTCCACTCAGTTATTATCCATCCAGGCCAATGAAGAGTAATCACCATTACACTTCCAGGAAGCAAACTACATTGACTGTCGATCTGAACAGTGTCACGACAAAACAGCAGATCTCCATTAGCTGGACCACAGAGACCACAGCAATGTACAGCAACAACAACAAAAACATGTTTAAAGGAGACGAAACAGTGTTATTGGCTGGTGTCAACATACCGGAAAGCACTTGATCTGATGAGAAATGCAAAGACTCTTATCAAGCTTCAAACAAGAGGCTTTGCGGTGGAGCCTATAGGGAGATGAATTGGACTTCACTTATTCCTTCAGATACTGTCAATGAAAAACTGCAGAGTGGCATTCAAAACACATTCACAACACCATCATTCACAGGCCGTCCATGGGGAATAAAGCAGCTCAGAGCGAGATGTTGATGAAGAACAAACCATCCTGAAACTCCCGGTTTATACACATTACAACAATAACCCAAGAATAAGTCTGCTGTTATTACTATACATTGTGTTCTGAACTCTTTACTTTTCAGTTTTTTGTCCCACAACAGTAATTACTGTACACTAAAAAAACAACTTCCTTTTTCGAGTAAAAGCTTTAATATACACTTACCGGCCACTTTATTAAATACACCTTACTAGTACCGGGTTGGACCCCCTTTTGCCTTCAGAACTGCCTTAATCCTTCGTGGCATAGATTCAACAAGGTACTGGAAATATTCCTCAGTGATTTTGGTCCATATTGACATGATAGCATCACGCAGTTGCTGCAGATTTGTCAGCTGCACATCCATGATGCGAATCTTCCATTCCACCACATCCCAAAGATTCTCTATTGGAGTTCTGGTGACTGTGAAGGCCATTTGAGTACAGTGAACTCATTGTCATGTTCAAGAAACCAGTCTGAGATGATTCGCTCATTATGACATGGTGCGTTATCCTGCTGGAAGTAACCATCAGAAGATGGGTACACTGTGGTCATAAAGGGATAGACATGGTCAGCAACAATACTCAGGTAGGCTGTGACATTGACATGATGCTAAATTAGTACTAATTGGCCCAAAGTGTGCCAAGAAAATATCCCCCACACCATTACACCACCACCACCAGCCTGAACCGTTGATACAAGGCAGGATGAATCCATGCTTTCATGTTGTTGCCAAATTCTGCCCCTACCATCCGAATGTTGCAGCAGAAATCGAGACTCATCAGACCAGGCAACGTTTTTCCAATCTTCTATTGTCCAATTTTGGTGAGCCTGTGAGATTTGTAGCCTCAGTTTCCTGTTCTTAGCTGACAGGAGTGGCACCCGGTGTGGTCTTCTGCTGCTGTAGCCCATCCGCCTCAAGGTTGGATGTGTTGTGCATTCAGAGATGCTCTTCTGCATACTTGGGTTGTAACGAGTGGTTATTTGAGTTACTGTTGCCTTTCTATCAGCTCAAACCAGTCTGGCCATTCTCGTCTGACCTCTGGCATCAACAAGGCATTTGCGCCCACAGAACTGCCGCTCACTGGATATTTTCTCTTTTTCGGCCCATCCTCTGTAAACCCTAGAGATGGTTGTGCGTGAAAATCCCAGTAGATCAGCAGTTCATGAAACACTCGGACCAGCCCGTCTGGCACCAACAACCAAGTTCAAAGTCCCTTAAATGGCCTTTCTTCCCCATTCTAATGCTAAGTTTGAACTGCAGCAGATCGTCTTGACCATGTCTACATGCCTAAATACACTGAGTTGCTGCCATATGATTGGCTGATTAGAAATTTGTGTTAAAGAGCAGTTGCATGTCGGCGCAATAGCCTAGTGGTTAGCGTGGTGACATATGGTGCAGTAGCACTTCAGGGCGTCCCGAGTTTGAATCCCGGCTTGAGGACATTTCCCGACTCTACCCCCCTCTTTCTCTTCCCCTTTGCTTCCAGTCTGACTATTGTCCTATCTAATAAAGGAAAAAAGGCCAAAAATAAATCTTAAAAAAAAGAGCAGTTGGACAGGTGTACCTAATAAAGTGGCCGGTGAGTGTATACATATATTTTAAACCACTGAGTATTTTTGCTTTCAATGATTTAAAATAATCACTACAGACAACAAAGGGAGGACAGCATATAACTTCTTTCCAATTCAATAGTAATGTGCTTAGCAAATCTGCAGACTTACAATCATTTCTTAATTAAAGCAGGTCACTGTAACCTGTGTTTAATTGTATATGAGAAGACCCCCTAATCAAAAGCTCAGCAAACATGAAATGGTAATTTATAATTGTTTCATCCTCAATTACACTGCACATAAAGGTAAGAAAAAAACATTAACCCTGCTCATTACATCCAGGCTTTTACAATACATCCAAAGCTGATGAAGTCTTTTGTCATTGTAAATCAGTGAAGCTCGGATGCGTCCTTTGAACCTAAAATTAGAAGAAATAAAACATGATTTAATAGTCAAAATTGGTCCTATTTCTCTGTCATGGTCATAACGTGAGTGATACAATCAGTTATGAATTTAATGGTCTGATTTTATGGTCAGAAATACAGACATATAGATATTCAGATATATTTCATGACGCAGTCAATCATCTACAAATGGATTAAATTCCGTCATATTCTATTATTTACATTTAGTCATTTATTTAGCAGATGCTTTCGTCCAAAGTGACTTACAATTGAGGAGGCATTCAGCGATTCAACAAGAAGAGGCAATACACACAAGTGCTAATTATACAAAGGAACTGTTAGTGCTCAGAGAAGTTATAGAGTAAGGAGGGGGGAGTGTTTTTTTTTCTACAGGTGTTTTCTCAAGCCCACTCACCGGTGTGAAGCACATTTCATAAATGAACAATGATTTAATTTTTTTGATAGAGATGAAATGAAGTGTCAGAGATGGTGGTTTGTCAAGCCCACTCATCACTCTTTCATCTCTGACACTTTAACCGACAATTGCATCAGTTTTGCACATTTGCAATAGACACATTTTTACAATCACCCCATATCAAAAAAATAAAATCATTGTTCATTTATGAAATGTGCTTCACACCGGTGAGTGGGCTTGACAAACCACCTGTAGAAAACACAGTGTGAGGCACATTCAAAATTGATCATATTTTGGGGTTCTCGTGTGGTGAGGTGGGGGAGATACTGCTGGTACTCTGCTCTCTCAAAAAACAATATCACATGACGTTTTAAATTTGCATGCTGGAATTTATTCAGAAAATGTGTTTCCATCAGAGTTTATGCATGATTTTTCTTATTGGATAAAAAGTTTATCCTACTCAGTTGTGCGCATAGGTTTCTTACTTATTCACAAAGTGTTAGTGCTAGCCATTGGTGTGTGGTGATTATGCAATTGGTGGGGTTTGTTCTAGAGCTCCGCCTTCTTTGATTTATTTCCATTTCAGACAGGAGAACAACATCGAAAACAACAACATTAGCCACACCAATACACTAGAGAGTAGAGTAGCAGAGCTCATGCAGATGTACCGGCACATGTACGATTGCACATGGAGAGATTTAAAAGATTCGGAGGGGCTCACACACACTGGACGAGAAGCCCATCTCATCGCATTATGTCTTTACTTTAAATTTGCGCACACTGAGGCACCATTTGGTGTCAGTCTGCAGCAAATAGAAAACAATGTGAATATGCGATGCACAGAGGTGGCACTTCTGAGGGAAAAGGCCATGAATGTTTATGAAACATAAACTTGTCTTCTTTCTCATCCACCATTGTTGTATTTATATGTACATGCGAGCAGAGTGACACCTTTACAACCCAGCCTACTGCAAATACTGAAAACAGTATATTCGAACCTTTTCGAACTTCTTTTTGCCCTCAAATGAAAAAAAGAACAAAACATATCTTTCAAGAGTTCACACTTAGCTGATGATTGGTTATAAAACTTGTTTGTCATGCTGTCCCGGGAGAGATCCCTGAGCTCATAGATCCTCAAGGCCGGGGCTCCCTCCCGTTTGCAAGGCGAGAGGGGAGTTTGAGCTCAGGTAGATCTCGAGAACTCCCCTGCTGTAGTAGCTAATGAACAGATAGTGATTGCTCTTGAGATGACTACTTACTAGGAGCATGTCTATGATGCCGATTTGGATTAGTCAATTAGCTTAAGTTGCATGTTTTTGGACGGTGGGAGGAAACCGGGGAACACGGTGGAACCTCACGTGAGCACGGGGAGAACGTGTAAACTCCACACAGAAACGTCGGCTGGCTTGGTAAGGACTAGAACCAGTGACGTTCTTGCTGTGAGGCAACATTGCTAACCACTGGGCCACCGTGCCACCCATCTAGGAAAGGAGGAGTAGGGGTGGAAGGGGGGATTCTTCAAAACAAAGATGGCTGTGATATGAAACTTAGGGTATTTATAGTGGCTTAGGAATCGTCTGATTGGTGAATCATGAGTTGGATAATGCGGGACCAGCCGCAGCAATCATAAGCACGTGATTCACTTGTTTGAAGGGCCTCAAGATGCATTAGATTAGATTCAAACCTAAGAGACAGCACTATCATCATCTCAGTAATTCTAAATGCTTTTCCACAGAAAAATGATCAATTTGAAGAGACAGTTTAACATGGTGCTGTAGAAAGACTAAGGTCATGGGTTTGATTTCCAGGGAATGCCGGAGCAAGTTGCCAAAAAAGCATCTGCTAAATGCATAAATGTCAGTACAGCTCCTTGGTCGTGGTCAGGAAAAAACTGCAATTCCCTGTAGCCAGCGAACCTATAAATCAATCTGAACTCCTACAGCTTTATGCAAACTGTTTGTTTGCAGAGATCTAATCTTTTCTCAATAAGCTTGGAGTGCGAGTCCATTTCTCACTGGAGAGTGGAAGTTTTCAGAGACACGCAGTAAATCACTGTCTTGGTTAAACAGATTGACTCATTTTTATGTCCGTCGTTTTCAGATTTGAAATTCATAATATGCTAAATATGACTCATTGTTAACCTCCAGCTAGCCCGTCCGACTTTACACTAGACCAGGACAATGAGAATGATGATGATTCACGAAGAGGACACGTTCCCACCTTGGGAAAATGATGACCATTCCTACCCACTCACGGCCCTGGATGCCACTCAACACCAAGAAACTCTTTTCGCATTCAGATAAGTGCATTCAGATAAGTGTACTTCATTATGACTAAGTGTCACCAACTCTTCCCCATCCACCCACAGTGAGATTCATAACCCTGGATGTGTTGATATGTGCTAGCAGAACTACAGTGAAGTCCAAAAAATCTGTGACCACAAGTGAAAGTGCTGCTATTTTGCATTTTTCTGATCTGATTTCAAGTGGACCAGTGATGCCAAATTCACTTTACTTAGAATTTGAACACTTATAGGGGTCCATAGTGTGTAAACAACCAGCACTATAGTAAAAATTAGGGATGCACAATATATCAAAATATCGCAAATGTGTCATGCTATACAGTTGAAGTCAAAATGATTATTATTTTTCAAATATTTCCCAAATGTTGTATAACAGAGCAAGGAATTTTTCACAGTATTTACCATAATATTTTTTCTCCTGGAGAAAGTCTTGTTTTATTTAGGCTAGAATAAAAGCTGTTTCTATAAAATTTTGACCATTTTAAGGTCAATATTATTAGCCAATATTATTAGGAGGGGTTAATAATTCAAGAGGGCTAATAATTCTGACTTCAACTGTATATATCTCGTAATTATTTGCCATAAATAAATGATTACAAACGTTTCTTTGTGTGCTTGTCATCATAACACCTCTGCTTTTCAGCACATCAGGCAATGCAGTTGCATGTCAATGTGCATCTCTGAAAACAAGCAGATGGGCATGCTGGTTTGCTGAACTAAAAAAATCTGTAATGATTTTAAGCCATGTTAAAAAAGCAATAAGACAGCAAAGCAGTAACTTGACTCTGTTTTAAGAGTTTTAGTTTATTTGACTGTTCTTGGCATTTTTAAAGTTGATAAATACCTAAACCAGTGAAAAAAGTAGCAGTGATGTATTTATTTTCTTTACTTTTACATTGTTAAAATGTCTGATGTGTTTTACGCTACAGTAAAATATGGCTGTTCACTTTTAGAAGTTGTAGTGATGCTTTCGTTTCCCTTTTCAAACATTTGTTGATTATATCCTCTATTAATACACTTAAGTTGATCTTTCCAGGTCAAGAATATATGACACCCCAATTTTATCCTCCTTACACTGGCTGCCTGTTAAGTTCCGTATTGATTATAAAATATTGCTTCTTACATATAAAGCGTTAAATAATCTAGCTCCTGTTTATCTAACCAACCTTCTGTCTCGCTACAATCCAACCCACTCTTTAAGATCTCAAAACTCAGGACTTCTGGTAGTACCCAGAATACCAAAGTCTACTAAAGGAGGTCAAGCCTTTTCATTTATGGCTCCTAAGCTCTGGAATAGTCTTCCTGGTAATGTTCGAGGCTCAGAAACACTCTCTCAGTTCAAAACTAGATTAAAGACCTATCTTTTAATCATTTAAAAAAATACTGTATCACATTATATAACATGCACATATTAAATTTTTCTTCAATATCGTACAGCCCTTCTAAGAAAATCCCACTCCCATTCAAATCTCCATAAATTAGCAGTATTTAAACATGCAGTTTCAGATTTACTGTGACATCACAAGCCCTGCCTATGTCTGATTATGATCTGCCCAATCAGCATAAGTCAGGAAGAATCACTGCATTTAGGTAATGAATTTATTCTTCTTAAGCTACTAATGTTATTTAGTCAAGAGCATGAGTGATTTCTTCTGTTGTTATTTTTAGTTTGATTTATATTAACAGCATCAACAGCAGCATGATTATACACATCTTCAGCTGTTTACATTCAGACATAACCAACTATGTTAATGTGGACTTCATGTTTACTATAAGCATCAGCTGACAGATATCTTGCTATGCACTCCCTTTGGATTTGTATGTTCAGTTTAAACTGGAGAGACTTTAAAATACAGATTAATAAGAATTATTAAAATCTGTTAAAATACAGATTAAAATACAGATTAATAAGAACAAAATGCAATCATTTTCCTTTGGCTTGGCTTTATTTATCAGGGGTCGCCACAGCAGAATGAACCACCAACTAATCCAGTTGGATTTCCAATTTAGTTCATCCAATTCACCTATAGCGCATGTCTTTGGACTGTGGGGGAAACCGGAGCACCCGGAGGAAACTCACGACATATACGGGGGAGAACATGCAAACTCACAAAAATGCCACCTTCTTGCTCTGAGCCACCGTGCCACCATTATATTTCATTTAACATATAATATTTTTCAAAAATATCTCTGATGACTTGAAACCTTGAACTTCAGCGCAAGCACAAACATCTGACCTTTGTGGAAAAACACACTCACATTATCACTGTAATTAATTTTGACCTTTAATCTAGATCTCAATCTTTTCTTGCTTTAAACTTTTAATAACAAATCAATTCAGCCTTTTGAACATTTAAAAAACCTCAACACGATTTCATAGGAAGAATTAAAATAATCATTGAATGTTTAATTAAATCCTAACCATGAATGAAAATGAAATAAAATATTTGAGCCAAAAGGTATGAACTGAATCAGTTTTAACTATAAACTAAATACAATGCACATTTATCAGTCCGGCGGCATGGTGGCTCAGTGGTTAGCACTGTCGCCTCACAGCAAGAAGGTTGTTGGTTCCCGGCTAGGCCAGTTGGCATTTCCGTGTGGAGTTTGCATGTTCTCCCCATGTTGGTGTGGGTTTCCTCCGGGTGCTCCGGTTTCCCCCACAGTCCAAAGACATCTGCTGTGTAAAACATATGCCGGAATAGTTAGCAGTTCATTCCGCTGTGGCGACCCCTGATGAATAAGGGAATAAGCCGAAGGAAAATGAATGAATTTATCCGTCCTACCAAAATAAACTGGGCAAGATTTCTACAATAATAATAATAATAATCCATTTCCATTCGAATACACTGAATACACTCCATCATCAACAAAAACACAGATTATATATTCATCATCACATACATGTACATTTGAACTGAATATTGTTTATTTCATATATATTTTAGGATTGTGATGATGTTTATTTAATATATGCATGACTATAAAGAAAACTTATATATTATATTGATATAAGCTGTATAACTGCAACGTATAACTGCATGCAATTTGTAATGAACCTGGATATCTTGCAAATAAACAATTATTCATTCATTCATTTTCTTTTCGGCTTAGTCCCTTTAATAATCTGGGGTCGCCACAGCGGAATGAACCACCAACTTATCCAGCATATGTTTTATGCAGCGGATGCCCTTCCAGCTGCAACCCATCACTGGGAAACATCCATACACACCCATTCACACACACACACACACACACATACACTACGGACAATTTAGCTTACCCAAATCACCTATACCGCATGTCTTTGGACTTGTGGGGGAAACCGGAGCAATAAACAATTATTTTCAATGATTTTTTAAAAATAATCCCGACAATACTATTTGCAAAATACAACAAAGGTCCTGTAATAGAACATATAACAGCAATACATAACTTACATATTTACAATATAATAGAAAATAGCTAAAATAAGGAAGGAGTGGCTTCACAACTACTCTGTGAATGGCCTAGCCAGAGCTCTGACATAAACCCAATTGAGCATCTCTGGAGAGACCTAAAAATGGCTGGCCAGCAACGTTTACCATCCAACCTGACAGAACTGGAGAGGATCTGCTAGGAGGATCCCCAAATCCAGGTGTAAAAAACTTGGTGCATCTTTCCCCAAAAGACTCAGGGCTGTATTAGATCAAAAGGGTGCTAAAATACTGAGCAAGGGGTCTGAATACTTAGGACAATGTGATATTTTAGTTTTTCTTTTTTTTATAAATCTGCAAAAATGTCAACAATTCTGTGTTTTTCTGGCAATATGGGGTGCTGTGTGTACATTAATGAGAAAACAAAAGAACTTTAATGATTTTTGCAAATGGCTGCAATATAACAGAGTGAAACATTTACGGGGGTCTGAACACTTTCCGTACCCACTGTATTTAAAAAAAAGCTGGGTGTATTTTTATGCATGACAAAATTAAGCAAAATAATTGAACAAAAACATTAGACAATATCAAACAAGTGCTCTGATTTAAATATTAGTCTGAAACACAGGACGTTTTGACATGTGTTTGTTAATTCTGGATAAACGGTGCTGTTAAACTAACCCGGTTTGACTCATGCTAACTGCTGTGCTGTCATTTATTAATGGCGTCCTATTTCGCTTTTATCAGTGGGATTGACTTTGACAGAGTACACCCATCAAATACTGTAAAAGCATGCATTCGTAATGTACAGCTGAATGGTGTCTGGCATTGAAAGTGACGATGTGTCAGCTACTGTATCAGCACAAAACAAGCATAAGAATGAACATGAGTCACAGTCATTAGATACAAACTGCCACTGCAAAACACACACTAAATAAAACATAAGACGAATAAATCAAACACTCTACAGCTCATATCAAACATAAAAAAGACGCACACGCAAGAAATGACAACAATGATTATTCTGTTGCCTGCAGAGTGGTTTAAAACAAACAACGTATTGATTTCTACTGTGTTTTTTTCTCCGTTTCATTTGCTACAAGTTGCCTTAAAGTGACAGTTCACCCAGAAATGACCGTTCTGGCATTACTTACTCACTTTAACCCTGTAAGACTTTCTTCTAAAGAATACAGTAGGAAAATGGGATCCAAATTACAATGAACAACACAGACTTTTGTTTTGAGACCATGTTCAAAATATGCTTCTATTTCTCAGATAAAAGTCCAACAATTTTGTAAATGTAAATGACAACATTTTACTTTTTGCTTCTGCTGTCAGTTTAATTAGCTTCATTTAATGAGCAAATATTGATATAAGGGCGCAGTGGGTAGCGCTCTCGCCTCACAGCAAGAAGGTCGCTGGTCAGTTGGCATTTCTGTGTGGAGTTTGCATGTTCTCCCCGTGTTCGCGTGGGTTTCCTCCGGGTGCTCCGGTTTCCCCCACAGTCCAAAGACATGCGGTGTAGGTGAATTGGGTAAGCTAAATTGTCCATAGTGTATGTGTGTGAATGGAAGTGTATGAGTGTTTCCCAGTGATGGTGTGCAGCTGGAAGGGTATCCGCTGCGTAAAACATATGCTGGATAAGTTGGCGGTTCATTCCGCTGTGGCGACCCCAGATTAATAAAGGGACTAAGCCGAAAAGAAAATGAATGAATGAATATTGATATAAAACTCCATTATCTTTAAAAGCTGGAAAACTAAAGCAATTATGATCGAAAAAAGCACGTTCTTATAAAAAAAATTCCATTCAATTTTTAATGAACCTGGATATTATGCCAAAAAAATGTCAATTATCATTTTTCAATTATTACTTTTATTATTATTTTATTTTTAAATAATTCCTAGAATCATATTTGCAACATACAAGAAAAGTTCTGTATACAACATATAACAGCAATACATAACTTGCATAAATACAATACAATAAAAAGTATTTTGAACATAAATATGCACTATTTTTTTATCTGAGCAAACAATGATATGCAAATAATTGTGATTGTATTTATGAATAAATCTGAATTTCATGCAAATAATTAGACTACACTTTTTTAAATTCCTAATAATCATGCAATATAGAAGAAATATATATATGAACTTAAGAAAATATTTATGAACTGCACCAAGTTATTTGTCGGGGCAAATGAGAAACATTCATTCATTCATTCATTTTCATTTCGGCTTAGTCCCTTTATTAATCTGGGGTCGCCACAGCGGAATGAACCGCCAAATTATCCAGCATATGTTTTACGCAGCGGATGCCCTTCCAGCTGCAACCCATCCCTGGGAAACATCCACACACACCAATTCACACGCATACACTACGGACAATTTAGCCTACCCAATTCACCTATACCGCATGTCTTTGGACTTGTGGGGGAAACCGGAGCACCCGGAGGAAACCCACACCAACACGGGGAGAACATGCAAACTCCACACAGAAATGCCAACTGACCCAGCCGAGGCTCGAACCAGCGACCTTCTTGCTGTGAGGCGAACGTGCTATCCACTGCGCCACCGTGAGGCCCCAAATGAGAAACATCTGATTAATAAATCAACATATCAGGCAAATAATTATATATACTTTAAAATAATAATATAATGGCCACATTCTTATTGTATAATCTGTATGAAAGTAATATAAACAGTACATTTTCAGCACTTAAATCTTTCTGCAGAAATACTGATTTATGCAGCGAATTAAATAAATTGATTAATCAATTAGCATATTAGGCACATTGTTATATAAAACAATGAAAAAGACCTCCTAATAGTGTACATTATATGTGTAGGAAAGCATTATAAACAGAAATATGCACCAGGTTATTGAATTAGGAGCTCAAAATATTTTTCTGAACAAATACTAAGTTTCGCAATTAACTGAATAACTTGATTGATCAATTTGCATATCAATGAAATCGTTACATTTTAATAGTTACCTAATAATAGAATACAATATGTACAAAAGTATTATAAACAGAAGTATAAACCAGGTTATTGAATTAGAAGCTCACACTATTATTTCAACAAATACTGATTTTTGCAATTAAATGAATAACTTGATTGAAACATTTGCATATCAGGCAAATCCATTAAAATAAAATGTTAATAAGCCCTATTAATAATGTGCGATACATATGTATGAAAGTATTATAAACAGAAATATGCACCAGGTTATTGAATTAGAAGCTTATATATTTTATATTTTATAAAAGCTCATAAAACTCTTAATCAAGATACCGCAGGTGAAGTGAATACAGTAAATATGGTGAATATGGTAAAGAAATTCCTCAGTTGATTGATTACATTAAGAACCACAAGCATTTTTTGTATTCCAATATTTCTAAAATGTTGTGTTTTATATATATATATATATATATATATATATATATATATATATATGCATGCAAATGTGGCGTCACAGTGGGTAGCACGATCGCCTTACAGCAAGAAGGTCACTGGTTCGAGTCCCGGCTTGATAAGTTGACATTTCTATGTGGAGTTTGCATGTTCTACTTGTGTTCCACAGTCCAAAGACATGCGCTATAGGTAAATTGAATAAGCTAAATTGGCCTGTAGTGTATGGGTGTGAATGAGAGTGTATGGGTGTTTCTCAGTGTTGTGTTGTGGCTGGAAGGGCATCCGCTGCGTAAAACATATGCTGGATAAGTTGGCGGTTCATTCCGCTGTGGCGACCCCTGATTAATAAAGAGACTAAGCCGAAAATAAAATAAATGAATGAATATATGTACATGTGGCATTACTTGTTTAAACATCCACTCATTTGCATACATTTCCAGCACACAAATCTTGTTTTATTTGTCGTTTTACCATAAGAGTCAAAGGTTTTTCCAGAGGAGATTTTGTAAATATTTAACACTCAATAACTCCAATAATACTGTGAACGGCCTAAAAGAAAATACATTCCATGCCAAACTAACGCAGCACATGATCAGACGAATGATGTAAATCTTCAGAATATTAGACATGGATACGAATGCGATGTATAGAGATAGAACTTATATTGCAAATCTGCAGGAACAAATTGATAAAAGAGCGACAAACTTAATGTATTTTAGGAGTTTTCTTTCCATCATCCTGGAAAAAAACCCTCAAAATGGACTGTTTTTTTTTCTCCCTGCAAGCTGCAGGAAACAAATTGATAAAAAAAGACGACTTAAAGGTGTATTTTAGATCTGTTCTTTCCATCAGAATAAAAAAAAATCTCAAAATCCACAGTTTTCTTCAGAATATGACATATGAATACAACTGCGAAGTACTGTATATACTGTAAGTGTTTCTGAAGTGGAGATTTATCTAATAAAATGTGTAATGGAAATCTACAGAAACAAAACTGATAAAAGAGCGACAAAACAAACACTTAAATGTCTACTTTAGGTGTTTTCCTTCCATCAGACAAAAACACACACACACACACACACACACACACACACGCACTGTAAATCTCAAAATCTCTGCAAGCATCTTGCTGTAACACTGCGAACACTGTGTAAAAACAGCAAAGTAAGCACTCACCATAGTTCATGTGCACTTGAGAATATTCATGGCGTTCAGAAGAGTATCTGAAAGCAAAGAGCGCAGTGTGTTGAACTCGTAGTGTGATTGTCCACCGGCTTCTGGAGCTTCTGGCGGCACATTTGATGATCTGAGCAACAGGCTCCAGTTCCCTCCCTCTTTACACACATACACAGCTCTGACATCAGCGGTGGGATGTGCCATTTTTCCAAGAGCTTTTCTCTGAATATCCATAGCAACCCGTCAGCGAGGGAAGCAGGAAGAGTGTGTGTCTGAACTGACGGGCACATATGCATCTCCTTCAGATGATGATAAGAGCTCTTTTTTTTTCATTGTGTCTGAAAAGCTCAACATCTGCTGGAGAGATGCACATCTGAGGGACCATTGAAAGCCATGGGTGATATTATAGGAGGCAAGGGGAGAGAAGAAAAATTGGAAGTTAGTTTTGAGGCATTACAGGAATGTGGAGAGTAAATCCAACTGGAATTCAAATTGACTTGCTTTTTAAAATAGAGATAATCAATAAAATAAGCAATTGAAGTGTAAGCGAGTAAGTGTTATCTTTTGGTGATGCAAATTTTATTTTTTTTCGTCTTACAATTGTAGTCATTTGGTTGTGTGTGCGTGTTATTGTTTTGCTGTTGGTGTTTATTAGTTTTTTCACAGATGATTTTACAACTACACTGTAAACAGTATCTGTAAATTACAACCCCAAATTGGGAAAAAAGTAGTGATTTCCAAATTTACTTTGACTTGTATTTCATTGCAGACAATATGAACACAAAATATTTCATGTTTTGTCTGGGCAACTTATTTCATTTGTAAATATACATCCTTTCCTGTCATTCAGACCTGCAACACATTCTGAAACACGAGCAGTTTAGGGTTAGTAATCAGGTAAATTGGTAACGATGTGATTTGAATCAGGTGATGTCAACAGGTGATTGTAATTATGATTTGGTACAAAAGCAACATCCAAGAAAGGTCTAGTCCTTTAGGAGCAAAGATGGGCCGAGGATTGCCAGTTTGCCAACAAATACGTAAGAAAATTGATGAAGTGTTTAAAAACATTGTTCCTCAAAGAACGATAGAAAGACATTGGACATTTTACCTTTAGCAGTGCATAACATCATTAAAAGATTCAAGTAATCTGGAGGAATTTCAGTGCGTAAAGGACAAGGGAGCAAGCCTAAGCTTAACTACTGTGATCTCCAATCCTTCAGGCGGTATCACCACATGGGCTCAGGACTACTTTGGCAAACCTTTGTCAAGTACCACAATACGTTGCTACGTCCACAAATGCCAGTGAAATGTTACTGTGCCAAAGGGTAGCTCTATGTTAACAGTGTCCAGAAGTTACTTCTCTGGGCTTGGAGACATCTGGGATAAACCCTCAGTAAGTGGATAGTGGAAACATGTACTGTGGTCAGATGAATCAGTATTTCAGGTATTTTTTTGGGAGAAATGTAGTTTGTTACTAATTCAGTTAGTAGCAAACTATAAATATTTGGGTGTGATGTTGGACAATAAACTTAAGTGGGATGTATGGACTGACTGTGTAAGGAAAAAGCTTCAACAGAGAATGTACTTCTTAAAGAAATGACTGTCTTTTAATGTTGACAACACATTGTTGATCATGTTTTATAGTGCTTTTATTGAAAGTATTGCAACATTTTGTGTAATCTGTTGGTACGGAAATGCTTCTGAGGACCAGAAGAGGTCACTGGGGATGGTGGTAACAACAGCCAGTAAGTTGTTGGGAATAAAACTAAAGAGCATTGAAAGGATATACAAAGAAAGAGTACTAAATAAGGCTATCATGATTGTCAATGATGAGAGACATCCTTTATCAAACCCTTTGCAATTGTTACCATCAGGTCGTCAATATTGTGTTCCCAGATGCTTAAGAAATAGGAAAAAACTACTATTTATACCCCAAGCAATTTAATTTTTAAATTTCTCCACCCTCAGTAGCAGATGATGTCAAGTAGACTGGATATTTATTTAGAGTAGCGGTACCATGTTTTTAAATGACATAGTTATATATATATATATATATATATATATATATATATATATATATATATATATATATATATATATATGCCAAATGTGAAATGTCAGAAGTCTCTGTGAGTGTATGCTGCAAATGAAATTTCCCTTTGGGGACAAATAAAGTTAACTAACTAAAATGAACGCCGTGCGCTCTGGACCAAAGAAGAAAAGGATCATCTAGACTGTTACCAGCAACACGTTCAAAAGCCAGGGTCTGTCTTGGTATTGGGTTGTGTCAGTGCCCTTGGCAAAGGTAACTTGCACATCTGTGATAGCATTAATGCTGAAAAGTACATAGAGATTTTGGAGCACAATATGCTGCCTTCTATTTCTTTATATATTATTTCTTATCCATTATATTATTTCAAACTACTAAACTGTCAATAAAAGTCACTTTGTTAAACTGTGGAGTTGAATTTTCAACATCAAAAGTCGACAGAGCAGAGATCAACATCCCATAATGCAATTCATTTGTAAATAAATGGGAAACGCAAAAAATAATTGAATAACTGAAATAATTGAATAATCGTGTTTATGACAGATTTGTGACAAGTTTTGTTGTCATGCCAAGTTGTCATGACAGACAGAAACAGGTTGTGCTGTATTTGCTTGTGCTAAGTTAAATGCAAAGTCATCTTTGCATTTAAAATGTCATAACTGATCGAATGACACTTAATGACATTTGTTACAAGCATGCACAAAATCTCATTCAAATTCATGACATGTAATGATTATAAAGGTTTAATGAACACTCCTTTAAGAAAAATTACGAGAAACGTTTTTATAGCAGGAAAACTTATAACATATCAACATCCCTTAACTTTACATTTTGAGTTCACAATTGACAATTATAAGTTATATGCGCATATTATACATAGTTTGTCAATATAAGCTCAGATTCAGACATTTTTGTGGGGAAAAATGTACTGAAACATCTAGGTGGAACAGTGGAACTGTGGGACAGTGATGGTTTCTGCACAATTACAAAACTGCATCCACTAACCGTTCAGAATTGTCCTGGAACAGTCTAGAAGTTGTAAACTCTCCAGTCTCTCCATCACTGTTTGACTCTGGTTTTAACAAGTAAAGCTTTAATTCACTGCTTTCTGCCATTTCTAGTGCATGAGATTCACTTGGTTTGCTGTTTCTGGAGTGTCAGAATAGTGTAAAAAGGCTCCGCCCTCTTGTGGAAAGCAGCAGCTCATTTGCATTTAAAGAGACACACACAAAAAATATGTTTTTGCTCACTCCTAAATGGGAAATTTGACATAATAGATGATATGAGGGGTATTTTAAGTTGAAACTTCACAAACACATTGTGGGGGCTCATTTTTATGAAAAGTGTTATGGCCCTAGAGACCTTGTTTATTTTGATCCACTAGATGGAGTGTGTTTGGACCAGGTATGGGATGTTCTTCATGATTTCATTGGGATGAAGACCCAGGGTGTTTAACTGAGGGTGTTCATCCTTTTCTCTTCAGCTTTAGAGTTTGTCTTTTCTTCATTTTTACTTACATGTATGTATTTTTTTTATTATTAATGTCTTATTAAATACATTTAAGTTAATTAGATTTTCTGATTTGGGTCTTTTATTGGTTTTGGTACTTCACTCACAAATAATTTCTGCTTTTAAATCCTAAAAAAGGTTCCCATTCACAACCAGTTAAAGTGCCTCGCCATAACCTCAATTTTTGTCAAAAAAAACCCAACAGAAAGTCATATGAATTTCACGAGCGATCACATTTTCAGAAGTGTGACAACATACTGTATGAAAGACATGTAGGTGACATGTGGACAACATGTCGCCACGTGGATAATGTGATCACATGGGATTTACACCAAAAAGTTCCAAAAACTCACATTTTAACATTCCCATGTTTCACATTTTAATAAAATATAAATAATACAAAAAAAACTACATGAAAATATTTATGCTTACATAAATTAACGTGTTAACATAAAATGAGCTGATATAATGATTTGTGAATAATACATTTTTGCATTAAGACAAAAAAAATTTCACGTTCAATCTTCATGTGTTCATATGCGATCATATGTGCAAATTCACGTCAAACTTGCATGATATTTCTGTAAAGGAAATGCATCACTTGCTCCAATTTAAAACAAAAAGACTCTTCTATCCTCTTATTTTATAACTCCCATCACCTCTCAACACATGCTTTCCAACATCCAAAATGTTATCAAGTTAAGTTTAGGTTTTCATTAATGCATCCATTTATTCATTCAGTCAGTCAGTCAGTCATGCATTCATTCTGTCAGTCATTAATTAAGTCATTCATTCGTTGATTCATTCCTTCATTTGTTCAATAATGCATTCATTAATTTATGCATTCATTCATGCATTCATTTTAATTTCAATTTTATTTCATGCCTCCAATAGCAAAAAAAACAAAACAAAAGGGAATTGAAAACAATTTTGTTTCCCACCCTACACCTTTAGAAGAATTAGCATTCACATTATTAACATATATTTATGAACTGGCTCTTTGATAGCCCATTTAATTTACAAAGACCACAGAATCTCACAAACCAGCTGCGTCACAAGAATATAAATGTTATTAAGCACTTGTCACCTACATGTCTTACAAATCCGCTAAGAGGAGCAAGAGGCTGAGAGGGTTTGCAGAAACAATGTTGGGCATGCTCGGCACGTCGGGGCTTTATCTCTGAAGCGCTGCCTGTGTCAACGGCCCTTACTTTCTATTGATCCACCTGCGCTGAACAGTCTCTGTGTGGCAGCCGACACCGAACATCAGCAGCCACCAATTACTCTCTGATCACGACTAATAAGTCTTTTGATGACAGTTCAAACGGCGTGAGCGGAGTGAGCTTTTACTGCACATCCTCAATGGATGACAGGGTGCAAATACACTGGATATTTCAACCCAGGCTCATTGGACATATGTGCCCAGGGCTACTTTTTAGAAAACCAACAAATATGTACCCTGTATTACATCGTCTTGCAGTTCATTTGTTTTTACAAATCCAATAGAGCAGAGGTCCCCAAGCTTTGTTTATCACTGCGGACTGGTCAACGCTTGACAATTTCATTGCGGCCCGGGTGGGTTATATGTAGATTTCTAGGCAACCATTAACCGTTTTCTCAGAGGACGACAAGCTGACAAAACATTGCTGCAACTCTGATACAAGTTTTATTCATGGAGAAATTAAATTGTTTGGGTGTTCTGTGTTTGTCTGAGGTAATTAGTCTACCGAAATGTGTATATTCCATACAAAGTATGAAGCTGATCGGTCAGGTCTTTGCACATGACTCACGTCGATCCCAATATGCACTATCCTCCATTGGACTTTTCCAAACTTGTGCATGGAAAAGATGCGATATGTGAACGACCCAAGGCCGGTGTCATTTGTGATCTCCAGCCATTGAACTTCTTGCACAGACATGCTGGATTCACCTGATTTGTTGACAAATGGGTTGCGGATCCATTCCTTGGCATTCCTTCCTCATTTTGCTGCTTGTGGGATAATTTTTGGCATTCAAGTGACCGAGATTTAACTGAGAGAGTACGGTCATTTTTCAAAATAAGATAGTTCAGACAATAAATAAAAAGAAAATAATTAATGACTTCTTTACCAATTGACCGGGGACCACTGCACTAGAGGGAGCTATGCAAATCTCAAATACATTACTAGGGCTTGTTTTCTCATACATGCAATTTCTGGTTAAATCCACCAGAGGCTGCTGTGGAGATTTCTGAAAATCTCAACGTCCTTCTCACACGTGCGTCCATGAGATAAACTGGCCGGCTTGTCATTGTGCATAATATATCAGCTTGATATTGACTGACCCAAACGGGCATAAATCATCCGAGTTGTCTGCGGCTGCGGCTCAATTAATGTTGAACTCCAGTAAGTAAGGTATGTTATTCACTGTAAATAAAGCAATTCTCTTTAATGTTTTTAAATTAGTTGTGGCAAAAATGCTGATTACCGATGTCATTTTCTATGAATCTGCTAGATTAGCGATTAAAATATGACTTATCTAGTTAACGTAAGCATGTTTACAATAGCTTGTTGCATAGTGCACTGCAACTAAAACGCCAAAGCCATTTCCCATGCATTGCATAATTTGTGACAACTTGGCATGATGTTAACTTAACATTAACGGACACAGTTAGCATATTGTTTGGCTGTGCATTTACTAAATGAGCACTGTGCTACGTCTGAACTGACCCCACTGTATTTTTTTTTGCATAATAAATTTCTTTTCTGTTCTTAAGTGTCTTAATTTTAAATACAAATTTATACCTTTTTTTAATTCCTTGTTTTTATTGTATATGAGAAGCATAACAAATCAACAGAAATATCAGTGAGTGAAAAGATCCATCTATCCTTTGCTGTCTCTAACTGACCAACTGACCCACCCATCCCTTCCCTCAACAATAATACTGATAGAAGCATGATAAATGATAAAAGTTTTTCGCAATTTACAAGCAAAGTACAATTTGACTGTATTATTTGTGTCCCGTTCAAAAAGTGCTACTGAGAAATTTTGTAAAATTAAATTTTGTTGAAATTTACGCCCAGGCAGACCCCCTTGCCTAAACCCAACCGATGGCGTTTTCAAAAGCAAACTCCAATAGAAAAGTCATCGTGGCTGCTCTTTTCTACTGCAACCGCACACTGCTTTAATGGGTTTCGTTTTCCCTGGTACTGGAACTAACTTCGCCAGACTCAAACCCCTGTCCGCTCTGCTTCATGTCCTAAGCCTGGCATTGTTTTTCTCCAGATGCGGTTTTCTGCTGTCAAAGCAAATCCAATTTGCTGCATTTGCAAACGATGAGAACTTGAGCTTGAATTTATACAATAAAAAACCACCATCATTATGGTATTGAATGTCTACTTTTCAACCAATCACAATATACCAAACCATCTGACCAATCAGAGCAGAGTAGACTCTTAGAAAGGCGGAGACCAGATTCTTAAACAAACCATTTCAGACACTGTGAAAAAAGAGCCTATGCTGCAATGGATAGTATAAGAAAATTAAAGAGCTTTTATTGGACATCAACTCTAAAATAAATTTAAAGTAGCATAACAGAGGCATATAAATAATTACAAAGAGTTTTGCCAGGGTTCTAATTCAATCCCTACTAATAAGTAATAATAATATCATCTCCTGAAGATAAAACAAATGTTGTTTCTTCTCACCACACCAAAGGGAATTGAATCAATACGGTAAGATGATTTATCCATGTTCCAAATAATCAGAGACTTGTTCAGCCGCCCCGAGCCTCCGGTGAGCGAAGGAACAGAAAATTTGCTGAGACAGAGGCAATAAAAGAGGTGACGGGGTCAAGCCATTGCAAGCTATCATTGAGATAAAAGCCTCTGGGTTTTAGTAATGCATTGCATAAGCCTAACTATAAGCATATCACGCTTTCTCAAAGAGAGCGAAGGAAAGTTCACTGCAACTCTGATAAAAATGAAATCTCTATCATTTACATTGTTCCAGGTCAGAATGGCGATTTTACTTCTTTGATAAATTATCTTGCAAATATATGGATTTTTTGACCCACGTGGCTTAAAAATTTTAAAGCATTATTTAAGCCTTTAAAATAAATTATTAAATATTATTGAACTCTTCCATTCATTTTTTTATTTATACTAAATATTTGATGATAATACATAAATGGATTTTATATATAAAAAAATGATAGTAAAGGTTTTATTTTATGGGTTGTACAGATGAGTGCAAAATGATTAGTGATTAATGATAGAAATAATACATAATTTTTAAGAAATGTTTCTCAAGTGATGATTAAAGATTTTTTTCAACATTTTCAAACATATTTTTTAATAACTCATTTCCAATAACTAATTTCTTTTGTCTTTGCCATGATGGCAGTACATAACATTTCACTAGCTATTTTGCAAGATACCAATATGCAGCTTAATTACGTTAACTAGGCAAATTATTGGCTAACAGTGGTTTGTTCTGTAGCCAATCAATTACAATAATTTCTAATAATATTGACTTTTAATATTCAATTGGATTTTAATTAAATTTTATTCTATATTTAATATTGGCCTTTTTTATTATTTCCTTCAAAACAAAAATAAACAAGACTTTAAAAAAAAACTCTTATATTACATATTTTTTATATCTGATATTATAGGAAAAACTGTGAAAATCTCATTGCTCTGTTAAACAGCATTTGAACTATTTTTAAAAAGAATATTTTTTTTTAATTAATTTTAAATATATAATACACACTCACCGGACACTTTATTAGGTACACCTGTCCAACTGCTCGTTAACGCAAATTTCTAATCAGCCAATCACATGGCAGCAATTCAATGCATTTAGGCATGTAGACATGGTCAAGACGATCTGCTGCAGTTCAAACCGAGCATCAGAATGGGGAAGAAAGGTGATTTAAGGGACTTTAAACGTGGCATGGTTGTTGGTGCCAGATGGGCTGGTCTGAGTATTTCAGAAACTGCTGATCTACTGGGATTTTCACGCACAACCATCTCTAGGGTTTACAGAGAATGGGCCGAAAAAGAGAAAATATCCAGAGAGCGGCAGTTCTGTGGGCGTAAATGCCTTGTTGATGCCAGAGGTCAGAAGAGAATGGCCAGACTGTAACTCAAATAACCACTCGTTACAACCGAGGAATGCAGAAGAGCATCTCTGAATGCACAAAACGTCCAACCTTGAGGCGGATGGGGTACAGCAGCAGAAGACACACCGGGTGCCACTCCGGTCAGCTAAGAACAGGAAACTGAGGCAACAATTTGCACAGGCTCACCAAAATTGGACAATATAAGATTGGAAAAACGTTGCCTGGTCTGATGAGTCTCGTTTTCTGCTGCGACATTAGGATGGTAGAATGGTCAGAATTTGGCACAAATCATGTCAGACTGGTTTTTTGAACATGACAATGAGTTCACTGTACTCAAATGGCCTCCACAGTCACCAGATCTCAATCCAATAGAGCACCTTTGGGATGTGGTGGAAAGGGAGATTCGCATCATGGATGTGCAGCCGACAAATCTGCAGCAACGCGTGATGCTATCATGTCAATAAGGACCAAAATCTCGGAGGAATATTTTCAGTACCTTGTTGAATCTATGCCACGAAGGATTAAGGCAGTTCTGATGGCAAAAAGCGGTCCAACCCAGCTCTAGTAAGGTGTACCTAATAAAGTGGCCAGCGAGTGTATATTAAATAATATTTAATTATTTGAAAAAAGGAATGTAAAATGGAAATGGACTGTTAAACAACACTGTTTTATGGACTACAAAAGACCTCTAACCAATAAAAACAGCAATATGCAACATTCCAAGTCTAAAAATACAGTCAAACATGTAATGACAAAAATTCAAGACATTTCTAAGATAATTATATGTTGCTTAAACGTATTTTAATAAGTTAATCAGATTAACTAAATTTTGTAATTTATACAAAGTTTAACATCATATTTTTAGTCAGTTTGATTGACGCAAGTTGACATGAATAGGAAAATTCTGATTCAAGATTTTTTTTTAACAGTGTAAATTATTCTTGTAATAATTAAACAGAATATTTAAAAATGCACAATGGAATGCGTGAGACTTTGTGAGGCTCTGGTTCATGCTTGAACTCAGCAGTCAGTCAGTCAGTCAGTGCCCACTATGTGAATGTCACCGTTTCACAATGACGTGAATGAAGGTATCAAGATCGATTATATTACTTTTGAACTGCAACGATTCTTTAAACCAAACAGCTGAAATAACTAAATAATTGATGCTGGTGAAACAAAGCAAGCAATTTGACTAGAGACAGCAGAAGCAAGCATGTTGTGACAAATCCTTTGGGTCAAGGTGACATCATACGTCCTTTCCATATGACCAGTGTTGGGGGCAACGCATTACAAGTAACATGAGTAAAGTAAATGAGGGGTTCCTGGTTTTGTTGACAGGGGTTCAGGTGTCGTTTGAATAATACTAGAGAATCAGCAGTCTGTCTGGGAATGAGAAGATCATTCCACCAGTGAGGAACATTGAATTAAAAGGTTTTGGCAAGTGACTTATAGTCTCTCTGTGATGAGGCACTTTTCAAAATATTTTCTAATTCTAACATAGATTAAATACATAGATAATACCTTTCTACTTTGACTCAAATAAAAATAAATAAAAAAGAGGACTTAAAGAGATGAAAATTCAGTCATACCCTTAACTCATTACACCCTTCTGCTGGGTTTCTGGAAACCGCTAGCATTCTTCTATAGTATTTGTTTTTTCTACTATAGATATCAATTGTTAACAGGTTTCCAGCTTTCTTCAGAATATCTTCATTTGTGTTCAACTCAAAAGTTTGGAACCACTTGAAAGTGAGTAAACAGTGAGGACATTTTCAGATTTGCGTGAACTATCCCTTTTAATATGTTTACCGGAGCAACATTTTATCAGGATATGTGCACTTGAATTGTGTACTGCGTCCGCCTCTGCACATGTGTGTTTGAATCAATGCCACTGTTTGATATTCAGTGAGGGTTTGTCGAGCAGCAGGAGAATCTCTGACTCTCTGAAGTTAATCCAGGGCTAGTTTATATGCAGAGCTCATGTTGTCTTTGTGTTTTATTCCCTGTATTTGGGGGGGGAATCAAGATTGAATGCTCTCTAAGGGCTGATTTGGGGATGAACTCTGTTTGCCATCATCGCTACTGTTTTGCTTTCAGTCTCACAAAAGAAATTCTAGTGAATAATTTTATTCAGGAAGTATAGTATTTCCCAAAAGAGTCATATATAAATACACACACACACACACACACACACACACACACACACACACACACACACACACACACACACACACACACACACACACACACACACACACACACACACACTTCTGCCATTCATTCACATCTGCAGATGACGTCAGAACAACAGAAATCGTTGCCAGTTCACAAACGTCACTATAGAACTAGTGTTTGAATGATTCTCTAGCATAATGTCTAAAGTGATGACAAAACAGGTGATTTTGCTCACATTGTAAGATTTTAAGGCTTAACGTCATGAAATGCCATCAGTCTACAGAGATTTACCAGTATTTCTCTGCTGCAATCAGGAGATCACAATAATTAACCGTGAAAAAACCAAAGCAAAGCAAACACTACCAGATTACTATGGTAGAAATACAGCACTACAACATACAAAAGAGAAAGATCGACTTAGAATGTCACTTACCTGTTCTGTAATGATTTAATCAGCTGTACTTTGAAATTTATGGTGAGGTTTTCTCCCTAAGGTCTTATTATGCGGTCTCTGTCGCCATCTTGTGGCGGAACGTCAACCATCAATTTCTTTGCTCTGCTGATGGCTGCCAACGTGCTGAATTTCAGAAATTATAAATATTTAAAATAGGTAATAGGCATCTTTATATATAAACTGCATAGTTGCAATCTTAAGAACTACATTCTCGCCTAAAAAAAGCCTCAAAAGTACATTATGTTGTCCGACAGCTGCAATATTTGACAAATTGTAGTGAGCTTTTTTCTCTGCTTGTCATGTGGGCGGAGTAATACACAAGGGTGAAGAGACTGTACGAGTGCTGATATTAATATTGCATGGCTATCAGCCAATCAGATTCGAAAACCAGACAGAACTGT